>JAQZBX010100400.1:0-11370 GCA_029593785.1 Cabassous unicinctus | reverse complement strand
CATCCACCCACCTGCCCATCCAACCCCATTCATCCATCCCCATCCATCCACCTAACCATCCATCCCCATCCATCCATCCCCATACACCCACCTGCCCATCCATCCCCATCCACTCACCTACCCATCCATCCACCCACCTGCCCATCCATCCCCATCCACCCACCCACACACCCATCCATGTACCCATCTACCCATCCACCCACCCCACCCACACATCCATCCATCCATCCATCCACCCACCCATCCATTCCTTCACCCACCTACCCATCATCTCTCCCAACCATCCATCCCAATCCACCCAACTCCCCATCCACCTACCCATCCATTCCCTCACCCACCTACCCATCCACCTACCCCTCCATCTCTCCCTCCATGGGGTGGGAGGGCAGCTTTTCCCTCCAGGCCTTGGGGCACCTCCACTCATCTCACTACCTGACCAGGGTGGGAACAAAACACATGTGCATCCCTTTCCTCACTCCCTACCTCCTTCAGACTGAGCGGGGTGGGCTAGCAGATTTTGGCTCTCTTTCTCCTCTGCGGTCTGTGAGTTCTAGCTCCATCTGCACCATCACAATTCATAGCCATTATGGCAATGCTAACAGCTCAGTTCCTGGCCCCACTCCGTGGCCCCCTCCCTCCTCCTCATGCCAGCCACCTGCCCTCCTCTCCCCCACCCCCAGCACCGTGACTTTCCAGAGCTCTCCTACACCCCTTCCCCTGGGGCCTTCTCCCTGGCACGGCTGCTGGAGGACCTGGAATTGGGGACTCTGTAACCATCAGGGAGAGAAGTCCCCCAAGCCCCCCTAGACCCCCAAAGCCAGCACAGAGAGCCAGCTCCACTCTGGGGTGGGGGCCAGGCCCCTGCACCCTCCCCAGAGAGTTTTCCTTATGGATTAGATTTACTTAGCACTCTTGCTCCGTTAATGGACAAAATAAGAATTATCTGCTGCCATGGGCAGCCGGAGGGATGACATATGGCAGTCGGCGGAGGTGAGTCCCAGGAAGAGGAAGTATCTCAGTGGGTCACATCCATCCCCTCCGGTTCAGTGGCCTGAGATACATCAACAATTGGGAGACAAGGACAAATGAGCCCCCTCCAAGGAGCTGCTTTAATTTAGAAACGCCAGCACAGATGCACACATGAAGCCAGAGTTTGCAGCAGCTTCCATGGCATTGGTCCCTTCCCTGTGGCTCCCCCCACACTGGACCCTGCACATTTATTATTCTGTTGCTCTCCTGCCCCCTTTACATTTTGGGGGCTGGAGTTGAGAGGAAGGCAACAGAAGAATGCATGAGCCAGCTCTGCACACCCCACTTGGCCTCTGAGCCTCAAGTCCACTCAGCGATGCTGAGGGAAGTTGGCCCATCTTGGGAAGGCGAGGTGGGTGGCCGGCATCTACCGGAAGCCCCCCAGACTGATCCCCAGAGGAAGGAGAAAACCAGGCAGACTCATGGGCTGCTGGCCAAGACCTGCCCCTGCTTGAAGCCACACATGGCTCCCCAGTGCCCAGGCTTAGCATCTGCCTAATCTCATGTCTTCTCCCCCCATGCTCAGACTCTGGATCTGCCTGAAATGCTGAACCCCACCCACCAGCTCCACTTCCCCTCACCTGGCTTAGGGGGCTGGTGGTGCTGCCAGGGAGCGGGCCCTGGAAGAGGACCCAGCCCTAGGAGATTTGCATCCCCAAGCTGTGTGGTCCTTCCAGCTGGCCAGCTCGTCACCAGGCAAACCCCAAGGAGAGTTTTCAGGGAACTGAGGAGAAACCAGGTCCAGCAGCCTCTCTTGGGGTTTCCTGGCTGCTGAAATAAAAACTGTGCCATGGGTGGGCTTCACAACAGGAATTGGTCGGCTTGCGGGTTCAGGGGCTAGAAGGCTGGCATCTTTCCGGCCTCTTCCGGCTGGCAGCATCTCTGCTTTCTCCTCCGGGTTCCCCGCAATCCCAGGAGGTTTCTGGAAAATAAGGCTGAAGACCCATCTCAATTCTGCCGGGTCACACCTTCACTGAAGTAGCCTCATCAGATGGTCCCAGCCACCGCAGGTTCACAGGTGCCAGAATGGATGAGGATGCAGAGGGTGTGTTTCTGGAATACGTCCCTCCAGGACCCCCAACTCCCCCCGGACATCTGTATTAGTTTCCTGTTGCTGCTGTAACAAAATACAACAAAGTATGTGCCTTAAAACAACCCGAACTTGGGGAGCACATGTAGCTTAGTGACTCAGCGCCTGCTTCCCATGTACGAGGTCCTGGGTTCAATCCCTAGTAGCTCCGAAAAAAAAAAGAAAAGAAAAACAAATGTATCATCTCCCAGATCTAGAGGCCAAATCAAGGTGTCATACTCCCGCAAAGCCTCCAGGTGAGTGTCCTTTCTGGTGGCCCCAGGTGTTCCTTTCTTGTGGCCACATCACTCCCATCTCCGCCTCTTCTTCTCATGGCTGTCTCCTTAGACTCCCTGTCTCTCCTCTGTGAGTGTCCTTTGTGGAGACACTTGACTTTGGATTTAGGGACACCACACCCCCCATAGTAATCCAAGAGAACCTCATCTCCAGACCCTTAGCTTAATGACATTGGCCAAGACCCTTTTTCCAAAGAAGTTCACGGTCACAGGTTCCTGGAGTTAGGAGGTGGATGTATCTTTTAGGGGGTGCTGCCAGTCCCTCCACTGCAGAGGCCCAGCCCCCGTTACAGAGCCGACAGCCCTGTGTCTTGCTCCCTGCTGGACCATGAGCCTGCTTGGGCAAATTCACAGTATTGGTCCCCATGGCTTCCATGGGGTCCAGGCCAGGGCATGGCAGGTTTTGGCAGGACCAGGGCATGTGGGAGGAACTGAGAGTCCATGACCAACGGCATAGCCCACCCCAAAAAGTCCTTTCTTTAGCAGGAGTTCCAGCATGACCAGGGGGAGGTCCAAGTGCTCCAAGAGTTGACTTTGCAACTGGTAGCATCTTAGTAATTCTACCAGCAGTGGCCAAGCCCTTGTCCCATGCTTGTTTCCCTGAAGACCCACAGCCCCCCACTGATACTTGGGGAGCTGGGTGCTGGGTGCACAGAATTCCTGCCCTCCTGGAGGATATAGATGCAGGCACCCATGTTACCAGGTGGGGCACTTTGAGATTATTTATGAACCCCCCAAAAAGATAAGGATTATGTTTGTAAACCAGTCTGTTCCTTGGGGCATTGTATTAGATTCAGCTGATTGTATTAGATTCAGCTGAGATGCCTTTGATTAAATTATGTTAAGATTAGGGCTTTGATTCCACCATGTCAGTACCGTGTAACTCAGGTTAAGTCCCCACCCCTTTGGTGGGCTGATGTAAATGGGCACTCACTCAAGAAGACACAGAAGAAGAAATACAGGAAGAGAGGGAGCTCCATAGACATGGCAAAGGAGAGAACTCTGGTCCTGCGGCCCTGGGAAAGAGATGAGCCATTCACCTGATAGTTAGCAGCTAAGCCCAGAAAGAAACAAACACTGTGCCACCCTGTAGCTGAGGGAAAGGAAGGCTGAACGCTCGCAGACTTTGCTCGCCATCGTGCTTCAACATGTAGAAGCTGACTTGGGTGAGAAAGTACCTTGAATTAGACTCTTAAGGGCCTTGTGACTGTAAGCTTTTACCCTAAATACATACCACTTATAAAAGCCAACAGATTTCTGTTACTTTGCATCAGCACTCCATTGGCTGACTAATACACCAAGCATAGAGTAAGATACCTGGGGGTGACAGGGGACTCTGCCAAGAAGTGGCGACATCTCAAGACCTGAAGGAGGAATGTGGAGAAGCCAGGAGAAGGAAAGGAGCAGTGGGGGAGTTGGGGGGAGGGATGTAGGCTATGAGCACAGTCTGTGCAAAGGCCCTGGGGCAGGATTGAAACTGGATTGGAGGACCGCGAAAGTGGCAGGGCATAGCAGAGGGAGAGGGAGGGGGTCAGCAGGGCTCCCTCGGGTCACTCAGGGATTGAGGGCAGTGGTGAGGGGGCTGGGTGTTATCCCAAATATGATGGAATCCCAGGAGGTTGGGAGGAGGATTTTAAGCAGGGGAAGGACATAAGCAGTTTGCATTTCTTTTCCACTTAAACTTTTTATTTTGAGATAAGCGCAGATTCATATGCAGTTGTAAGAAATCATATAGAGAGATCCCAGGATCCTTTTATTTAATTTCCCCCAATGGTAGCATCCTGTAGAGCACAATCAAGATCACAACCAGGAAATTAACATCGATACAGTCAAAATACAGAACATTCCATCTTCACAGGGATTCCTTCTGTTGCCTTTTTTATTTTTTTCTTTTTGAGGTACCAGGTACAGGGATTGAACCCTGGATCTTGTATATGGGAAGCTGGCACTGAACCTCCGAGCCACATCAGCTCCCTCGAGCTGGCCCCTTCACTTTTTGTTTATTTTTTTGTTTTTAGGAGGCACTGGGGACTGATCCCAGGACCTGCCATGTGGGAAGAAGGCACCCAACCACTTGAGCCACATCCTCTCCCTCCATTGCCTTTTTATAGACACATTCCACATCCCTCCTTAATCTCCGACAACCACTAATCCATTCTCCAATTCTATAATTTTGTCACTTCAAGAATATTATGTAAATGGAATCTTTTAGGATTGAATTTTTTTTTTTTTTGCACAGCATAATTTCTTGGAGATTCATCCCAGTTGTTGTGTTTGTCAATTGTTCATTCCTTTTTTATTTTTGAATAATATTCCATACCAAGGATGCACCACATTTTGCTTACCCATTCCCCCATTGGAGGACATCTGGGTTGTTTCCCCTTTTGGGATATTTTGAATACAGCTGCTATAAGCATTTGTGTACAGGTTTTGGTCTGGGATAAATGTTCAGAAATGCAATTCCTGGGCTATATGATAAAGTGGCATGTTTAGTTTTATAAGAAACTGTCAAACTATTTCCTAGAGTAGCTATGCCATTTTACATCCCCATGGCAATGTGCTAGTGAGTGAGTTTCACTGTATCCTTGTCAGCCCTTGCTATTATCATGATTTTTATTTTCCCCTCCTAATTAGTGTGTAGCAATCACTTGTGGTTTTAATTTGCATTTCCCTAGTGGCTAATGATGTTGCCCATCTTTTCACGCACTTTCCTGCCAACTGTATATATTCTTAGTATATGCTGTATATCTCTCGTCCATTTTCTAATTGGATTGCTTGTTTTTTTATTGTTGAGTTTTGAGAGTTCTTTATAAATTGTAGATATATATCTTTTGTTAGATATATGGTTTGCAAATATTACTCCCACTCTGCAACTTGCCTTTTCATCCCCATCACAAAGTCTTTTGCAGAGCAAGAGTTTTTAATATTGAAGAAATCCAGTTTATCAATTTTTCCTTTTATGGATCGTACTTTTAGTGTCAAGACTAAAAGCTCTTTTCCTAGCCCTAGATCCTGAAGATTTACAAGTGTCTTAGTTCATTTTACCTTCAAGTCCATGATTCATTTTGAGTTTAATTTTTTGCATAAAGTGTGAGGAGTTTGCACTTTTTAATAAAACATATATAAAAATAAGATTTTCCATTTTAACCACTTCCAAGTATACAATTCAGTAGTGTTAATTACATTCAGCATTGTACTATGATCACCACCATCCGTTACCAAAATATTTCCATCATCCCAAAAAAAACTCTGTCCCCATAGGAGTTTGCACTTTTTAAAGGTGAGTTTAAGTGGAGAATGAGCTACAGAGAGCTCCAGGGAGTGCAGGGTGGCAGCAAAGAGACCATGGAGAAGACTGGGATGGGCCTCCCGCTGGGATACAAATGTGTCAGCCCACCAAAAGTGACTCCTCCTGGTAAAGAATCACCCCAGACATTTTTAAAAATACAATTAATTAGAGGATTTCAAACACTTGGACCAGAAATGGACAGAGAAATTCACAAATCCCCAAGTGCCCATGTTGAACCTACAGTCACAGCCAATCTAATCTTTTCTCCCACATGTGTCGTCCCCCAGTACCATTTTTTAAAAAGATTTATTTATTTATTTCTCCCCACCCTCTCTTTGTTGGTTATGTTTTTTGTTGGTTTTCTTTTTACATTTTCTGTGTCTGCTTGTTGTGAGCTGGTCTTCTCTTTTTAGGAGGCACCGGGAACTGAACCTGGGACCTCCCATGTCGGAGAGAGGTGCCTAATCACCTGAGTCACCTCCGCTCCCAGCTTTGTTGTGTCTCTCATTTCCTTGTGTCTCTTGGTTGTATCATCTCATTGCATCATCTTGTTGTGTCAGCTCACCACACCAGCCTGTCATGCCAGCCTGTCATGCCAGCTCACTGTCTTCTTTAGGAGGCACCGGGAACTGAACCAGGACCTCCGATGTGGTAGGTGGGAGCTCAGTCACCTGAGCCACATCCACTTCCCAACATTAAAAAAAGAAAAGTTATTTAGATTTATAATTTTAGATTCATAGGAGAGTTGCAAGGATTGCACCAAGTGTCCATGTGCCCTTTGCCCAGCTTCTCCTAATGCAAGCATCTTACATAACCATGGTATGATGATCAAAATGAAGAAATTTATTTCGGTGCAATATTACTCAGCAAACCACGGACTTTATTTGGAGTTCATCAGTTTTCCCACTTATTTCCTTTTTCTGTTCCAGGAACCAATCCAAAAGCCTATGTTGCATTTAGTTATTGTATTCCAAACAGGGAGAATTCATCCCTGTCTTTCCTTGTTTTTCACAACTTTGATGCTTTTTCTTTTCACTGTTCACAAGTTTATTTCTGACTTGCAAAGATTATTTCCCCTTCCTCATGTTTTTAGAGTTTCCTGTATCCCCCATTCAATCTTGGCTACCACAACCAAACAGAAAACATGAGGACCTTGTTTTTCTTGCACCTGTAATGGAAACCTTAGCAGCAGACACTAACTGCTCCAGGTCTGTCAGAGATAAATATAACCTTGACAGTTTCGAAAAATACTAGGCAAGTATTCTGTTGAGTGTCCCTCAACTGGGGTTTGTGTGGCATTTTTTCATGATTCAACCAGGGTTGTAGATTTTGTTAAGAAGACCCCAGAAGTGAAGTGTCCTTCTCATCACATCATATTAAGGACAGTTGATTTTAACATGATTTAACATAACTTGGGATGTGGTAAGGCAGTGTCTGCCACAATTGTCCTCTGTAAAGTTTCAGAGTTTGTCCCTTTTCCTGCTCTGTGTGTTAGAAGCAAGTCACACAGTCAAGGAGACATTTGCTAAAAACCACCACAGTAATTAATATTTATTTTATTTCACATATTAATTTTAGCGTTCTTTCTGGATCTCCTTATCATTTTGAAGGAAATTGAGATATTTTATAATTTCCCTCATAAGTATTTTCATGGTCTCTCTCAAAGACAAGGATTAATTTTTTAGGAAACAAGACCGCTATGCTACTTAAATGTTAATGGTGATAACTGATTGTCAACAGATGCCATTCAGATTTCCTATTGTCTCATAAATGTTTAAGCTTCTATTTTTTTAGAGATTTATTTTATTTATTTCTCCCCACCCCCTCATTGTTTGCGCTTGCTGTGTCTATTCATTGTGTGCTTATCTTCCTTTTAGGAGACACTGGGAACCAAACCCGAGACCTCTCATGTGGAAGGGAGGCACCTAATCGCTTGAGGCACCTCCACTTCCTGCTTTGTTGTGTCTCTCATTATGTTTTCCTCCTTGAATCTCTATTTGCATTATCTTGTTGCATCAGCCTGCCACACAAGCTCATCACATCAGTTCGCTGTCTTGCTTATCTTCTTTAAGAGGCACTGGGAACCGAACCCAGGACCTCCCATGTGGTATGTGGGAGTTCAATTGCTTGAGCCACATCCACTTCTCTAAGCTCCTATTTTTATAGTTTATTCAAATAAGGATTCAAACCCGGCTCACTCGCTGTGACTGGTCAATTGATTCTTAGCTTTCTTCTAATTTGTCAATTTCCCCACCTGTGTATTTTTCTCCCCCCTTTGCTATTTATTTGTGAAGAACTGGGTCATTTGTGCTGAAGAGTTTCCCACAGACTGGAATTGGCTGGTGGCATCCCTGAATGTCATTTAATATGCCTTTCAATGCTCCATATTTCCTATGACGTGGCTGTTGGATCTAGAGATTTGATCGGATTCAGGTTTGATTTTCTGGAGAGATTATTTCCAATTGGGAGGCACATGACATCTGTCTTCTTGTCATGTCAGCATACACTGAGTCTCAGTGTATGGTCCATCCATTCGTTGGGGCTTACACTGCTCATATCACAGCCAAAGAATTGAGATTCAGAGAGATGCCTCATGACCTTGACCACTCATTAAATAAGAGTCACAGTAGGGATTGGAACCTAGCTCTGTTAGACTCCAATCCAGACCTCTCTCTCTGCTCCAGGCTGCCTTATGTGTGGCAAAGTGGGTAGCATTTGCATAGAAAATGTCTGAGGTAGATAGGGCTCCCAGGGGCTGCTGGACTAAGAGCCTGGGCAAGCTGGAGACATCCTACTTAAAAAGTGTCACAAGAGGGACACAAGTTTGGCTCCTGTCTACCATATGGGAGGTCCTGGGTTCGATTCCCAGGGCCTCTTGGTGAAGAAAGAAAAAGAAGGCAAGCTTGCCCATGTGGTGAGCTGTTGGCTCACATGGAGAGCTGATGCAATAAGATGACACAACAAAAAAGAGTCACAGAGGAAAAAGACAATGAGAGACTCAACAAACCAGGAAGCTGAGGTGGCTCAAGCAATTGAGTGCCTCTCTCCCACATCAGAAGGTCCCAGGATAAGTTCCCAGTGCCTCTTAAAGAAAAAAAGACAAGAAGAGAATACAAGCAGACAGAAGAATGCACAACGAATGGACACAGAAAGCAGACAGCAAGTACAAGCGGCAAGGTGGGGGGGATAAAATAAAAATAAATCTTAAAAAAAATAGTGTCACAAGAAAAAAGCAAAGTGTAGAGTGTCTATAGAGTGCACTACCCTTCATGTAAGAAGGAAGGGAGTATAAATATAAATAAAAGTATAAATGTAAACACACACACATGCATCTGCTCATTTGTGAAAAGAAATACAGGGAGTACTTGTTTTCAATTCTTCTGGGCATGTACCTAAGAGTGCAATTGCTAGGAACATATCCAAAAGAATTGAAAACAGGTACCCCAAAAATACATAGCCCCACAATTGTCAAAAAGTGGAGACAGCCTAAATGCCCATCAATGCATGAATGGATACACAGAATGTGATCTGTCCATACAATGGAATATTAGCCATAAAAAGGAATGAAGCTCTGATACATGCTACAATATGTACAACTCTCAAAAACATTATGATAAGTAAAAGAAGTCCATCACAAAAGGCCATGAATTATATGATTCCATTTATGTGAAATGTCCAGAACAGGTAAATCCATAGAGACAGAAAGTAGATTAGTTGTTAACAAGGTCTGGGATGAAGGGAATCGGAAGTGACTATTAATGGGTGTGGGGTTTTCTTTCAGGATGATGAAAATGTTTTAGAACTAAATACAGGTAATAGTTACACAGCCTTCTGAGTGCACTAAATTGTTTACATTAAAATGGTTAATTTTATGTTTGTGAATCTCACCTTAATTTTTTAAAAATGAAGGAAATGCAGTAAGGATAGACAAGAAAGTAAAGAGGTAGTGTCAGGAACCACTGCTAAAGAAACTTTAAGAGGTTGCCTACTGGTGGTGGTGGAAAAGGGTTTATAAGAACAAAGGGGGAATTGGATGTGCCTCAAGCAATTGGGCTCCCTCTACCATATAGGAGGTCCAGGGTTCGATTCCCGGGGACTCCTGGTGAAGGCAAGCTGGCCCAAGTGGAGAGCTGGCCCATGTGGAGAGCTGGAGCAGCAAGATGATGCAACAAAAAGAGACACAGAGGAGAGACAATAAGAGACACAGCAGACCAGGGAGCTGAGGTGACACAAGAGATTGAGCACCTCTCTCTACTCCGGAAGATCCTGGAATTGGCTCCTGATGCTGCCTAAAGAGAAGACAAGCAGACACAGAAGAACACACAGAGAGCAGACAGCAAGGGCAAAACAACGAGGGGTGGGGAATGAATAAATAAATATAAAAAACTTAAAAAAATAAAAAGAACAAAGCAAGGAAGTAGATGTGGCTCAAGCAGTTGAACGCCCACCTATGACATGGTAGGTCCTGGGTTTGGTTCCTGGTGTCTCCTAGAGAAGACGAGCAAGACAGTGAGCTGGCACGACAGGCTGGTGCTGTGAGGTGATGCAACAAGATGACACAACAAAGAGACACAAAGAAGAAAGACAATGAGAGACACAAGCAAAACAGGGAGCGGAGGTGGCTCAAGTGATTGAGCACTTCTCTCCCACATGGGAGGTCCCAGGTTCAGTTCCTGGTTTCTCCTAAAGAAAAGACAAGCAGACACAGAGAGCACACAAAGAATGGATATAGCGAGTGCAAACAATGGGGAGGGAGTAATTTTTTTAAAATTCTTTTTAAAACCCCAAAGGGAAGGGAACCCAAGTAATGTTTCATGTACCCCAAAAATAATTAAAATCAACCAAGATGTGGTGGGAACCCAAAATGGAAAACAAACAGTAACAAATGGACCCAACTGTATTATAATTGAAAGGCATAAACATGGTAAAGCGGAAGGGAAAAAAGGGCTGACCTAAGAAACTTTGGAAAACAGTGTTTCAACTGGATATTTTTAGGCTAAAAACAAAAATATCTATACACAAACACTGTACTCTAGTGAGAAAAGCTGGTTCTCGCAGGTTAGCAATTCTGTAGCTACTTTATGTCAATGCTGAGGCTTAACAAATGAGTAAATAAACTGTAGATGATGGAAGTTGGATTTCCCTCTGTCAGAGAAAGAAGTTACAAATGAGTAAAGGGTGGGAGGAGGGGACTAGAATGCACTTAGAGCTGTGTTGGAATCAGAAATGTAGTCTTAATTCATGGTTTTTAATATGTATAGATCATAGGTAGATGGATGGTCATGATGATGAAGATAGATAGATAGATGATAGATAGATAGATAGATAGATAGATAGATAGATAGATAGATAGATAGATAGATAGATAGATAGATAGACAGAGAGAGAGATAGAGAGAGAGAGAGATAGATAGATAGAGCTGGATAGGTTGATGGATGGATAGGTGGGTGGGTAGATGGATGGGTGAGTGGATAAATGGATGAATAGGTGGGTAGATGGATAGGTAGATGGATGGATGGGTGAATGGATGGACCGATGGATGGATGGATGGATGGACGGATGGATGGATCGATGGATGGATCGATGGATGGATCGATGGATATGTAAGTGGATAAATGGATGGATAGGTGGGTGGAAGGATGGATGGATGGATGGATGGATGGATGGATGGATGGATGGATGGATGG
>JAQZBX010100399.1:0-11368 GCA_029593785.1 Cabassous unicinctus | reverse complement strand
TTCCATCACATGGCAGTATACATGGTGGCATCTTTTCCTTTCTCTTCTGGGTTCTGTTGACTTCTAGCTTCTGGCTGTTTCCTGTGGCTTCTCTGTGGCCTTTTCTAGAAGGCCTCCAGTAATAGGATTAAGGCCTATCCTGATTCAGTTGGGCCATACCTTACCTGAAATAACCTCATCAAAAGGTCCTATTTAAAATGAGTTCACACCCACAGGAATGGATTAAGATTAGGCACATGTTTTTCTGGGGTACTTAAATCCAACCCACCATGGTCCACTCTCTTTACCTTCAAAAGACATGTGCTTCCCACATGCAAATACATTCATTCCATCACAACATCCCCAAATCCTTAAGTCATTGCAGTAACAATACTAAGTATACAGTACCATCAAAATCAAATATGGGTGTGGTTCAACCTGCAGCAAAAACTGCTCTCTTTGATGGACCTGTGAAACCTAGAAAACAAGTTATCTGCATCCAATATACAATGGAGGGACAGGCATAGGACAGACATTCCCACTCCAATAGGGAGAAATTGGAAGGAAAACAGAGGTCAGGGGTCCCACACAATTCTGAAACCCAGAAGAGCAAACTCCATTAGATTTCAAGGTCTAATCATCATGTATGGATCAATATTTTGTCCTCCATGCTTGCTGTAGTGGCAGCCCCACCATTTTCAAGTGCTTGCACTATGGTCGTGTACTCCCCAAACACTGGGATATAGGCCCCACCATCTCTGAACATCAGAATGGCAACCAGGCTCTCGGCAAATGTTGGGACAGAGGCCCAAACCTCTCCAAGCACTGGGGTGGTGGCACAAGATGGGGTGCAAGGTCTGACCCCTCCAAACACAGGGGCAGATGGCCTGCCCACTTCAGGTGCATCAGTGGGCATGCCCTTTCTACCCACATGGATGGAACCACTCTCTTACCCTGAAGAAATCTTTTCAGTCCATTCCTCGGCTTCCATAGTTCTGTCCTTGAAGTCATTCTTCCTTAAATTCATCCCTTCTCTGTCCCTTTCAGGCATTGCTTCTGTTCATACAGATTTTGCCAAAACCTCATTGCCTTTGCATGCAGTTCGCAGGAATCCAAATCATGAGGCAGAAGGACTTTCCACAGATCCTTCCTGAATAACCACATTTCCAATCCTGATTTCCTCTGAAAAAGGGTAACTGCATCCATGAATCATATGCCTATTCTCCTTAGCAAAGTGCTGTTCAGCTAAACTCTTGCACAGAGCCATGTTCTCTTGGGGCTCACTTCTTGGAAGCCCAGTGAGGACCCTGATAGAGATTCTTCTGCCTCTAGTCTCAGAACACGCTATCTGATAAAGTGGAGAATTTTCAAAATCATCAATTTTGCTTCCTTTGTTCTTAAGACTTTAATTCTCAGTTTATTTCTTTCCTCTCTCATTCACTATAAGCTGCAAGAAACCAGGCTGCACCTTCTACACTTAGCTTGGAAATCTCCTCAGCTAAATATCTAAGTTCATTGCTTTCAATCTGACTTTAGAACACAATTTTGCCAAGCTCTCTGTTATTTTATAACAGGGATCACCTTTTCCCCAGTTTCCAAGAACTCATTCATTATTTCCTTCTAATGCCTCATCGGAAGTACTTTAATGTCCATATTCCTACCAACAGGCTCTTCAAAGCAATCTAGGCTTTTTTTTTTTTTTTTTCAATCAAGCACCTCACAATTCTTCCAGCCTCCACCCATTACCCAATTCCAAAGTCATTTCCACATTTTTAGGTATTTGTAATAGTAGTACTTCACTTTCCCTATCAATTTCCCAGCTGCTAAAACAAATGGCATACAACGGGTTAGCTAAACAACAGGAATTTATTGGCTCAATATTTCAGAGGCTAGAAGACTTGCTTCCTCCCGGGGGCAGTATCTTCTGACTGGCCAGTGATCTTTGGGGTTCCTTGTCCTCCATCACATGACAATGCACATGGTAGCATTATCTTCTTTCATGACTTCAAACTCTGTCTTCTCCCTGTGGCTGCTCTCTCTGTGGCCTTCTCTAGTAGACCTTTGGTAATAGGATAAAGACCCATCCTGATTCACATGGTCTACACCTTAACTGAAGTAACCTCATCCAAAGTTCCTATTTACAATGAGTCCACACCCACAGGAATGGATTGAGATTAAGAACATGTTTTTGTGGGGTACATAACTCTAAGCCATCACCCCACCCTTGTTAAAAATCCATTGGCCGTAGATATATGGGTCTATTTCTGGATTTTCAATTCTGGTCCATTGGACTATTTGGCTATTTTTATGCCAGTATCACAGTGTTTTGATTATTATAGCTTTGTAGGTCAATTGGAAATTGCAAAGTGTGAGTCCTCCAATTTTGTTCTTTTTCAGGATTGTTTTGGCTATTTGGGGCCTCTTATAATTCTTTATGAATGTGAGCATTGCCTTTTCCAGTTCTGCAAAATAGACTGCTGGAATTTTGATAGGGTTTGCATTAAATTTGTAGATCACTTTGGATAATATTGATATCTTAACAATATCAAGTCTTACAATACGTGAACATGGGCTATCTTGCCAAGTATTTTGGCTTCTTTAATTTCTTTCAGCAGCATTTTGTAGTCTTCAGTGTGCAAGTCTTTTATATCCTTGGCTAAATTTATTCCTAGATACTTTTCTCTTTTCAATGCTATTGTAAATTGGATAGTTTTCTTAATTTCCTCTTCTGATTGTTCATTGCTAGTATGTAGGACATCGTCGATTTTTGCATGTCAATTTTGTACCCTGCCAATTTGCTGAAATCTTTCATTAGCTCTAAAAATTTTCTTGTGGATTCCTCTGGATTTTCTGTATATGAAATAATACTGCAAACAGAGGTATTTTTACTTTCCTTTCAATTTGGATACCTTTTATTTCTTTTTCTTGCCTAATTGCACTGACCAGAACTCCTAATACAATATTGAATATCACTGGTGAAAGCAGGCATCCTCATCTTTTTCCTGATCTTAGTGGGGAAGCTTTAAGTCTTCCACCCTTGAGTATGATGTTAGCTGTGTGTTTTTCATAAATGGCCTTTATCATGTTGAGAAATTTGCTTTCTTTTCCTAGTTTTCCGAGTGTTTTTATCAGAAAGGTTGCTAGATTTCGTTAAATGCCTTTCCTGCATCTATTGAGATAATAGTGTGGGTTTTTTCCTTCTTTCTATTTTTGTGATATATTACATTCATTGATTTTCATATGTTGAACCACCCTTGCATTCCTATGATAAATCCCACAGGTCATGGGGTAAAATCTTTTTGATATGCTGTTGGATTCTCTTTACTGGTAATTTGTTAAAGACTTTTGCATCTAGGTTTATAAGGGAAATTAGTCTATAATTTTACTTTCCTATTACATCTTCATCAGCCTTTAGTATTAGGATAATGCTGGCCTCAAAGAAAGAATTAGGAAGGGTTCCCTCCTCTTCAGTTCTTTGGAAGAGTTTGAGAAGGATTAGTGTTAATTTTTCTTTAATTTTCTGATATAATTCACCCATAAAGCCATCTAGTCCTGGAAATTTCTTTGGTAAAAGGTTTTTGATTATTGATTCAATCTCTGTATTTGTTAGTCTTATTTACTCTTTCTTTTTATTATTATTATTATTATTTTAAATATATATTTTAAAAGATGCTTAGATAACATAAATGTTACACAAAAATATAGGGATTCCCATATGCCCCACCTCCCACATCTCCCATAACCTCCCACATAAACATCCTTCATTAGTGTGGCATATCACCTGCAATGGATATACACATCCTGGGGCTTTGCCATTAAGTATGGACCATAGTTCTCATTGTAGACCACACTCTCTCCCACACAGTTCTGCATGTTATATGATGATATAAAATGGCCTATATCTGTCATTGCAGTGTCACTCGGGACAATTCCCAAGTCCTGAAAAAGCCCCTGTATTACAACTGCTTTTCCCTCTCCCTGCCTCCAGTGCATCCAGTGGCCACTGGCTCAGCATTAATGTTGTAATTTCTTCCATTGCTTGAATCACAATATGTCTATAACAGAATACCAGTAAGTCCACTCTAGTCCATCACTCTTCTCCCAATCCTGAAGAGTCTGGGATGGTGATGTCCACTCCACCTCCAAGTGAGAGGGGGCTTATATCCCATGGATAAGATGAATGGGATTATCCTGCCTGTAGCTGCAGACTCTCTCCATTCCCTGGGATGGCCGTTGTCCATCATCATCTCCCCACCAGGTGTCCTGGGTGAGTCCATTGAACTGTAGAGTAGGAGTTGCAGCTCCACGGAGATTCCGGGCCCAGCTGGCACATAGACAGCCCAATAATGACTCCAGTGTCTGGATGTACACCTTTAAACTCCAGCACCACGTATAGGTTTGAATAGAAGGGACAGATGAACCATGTGCAGGGAAGACATATTTGAGTCCAACTCTGTTCACTCTCAAGGAGCACAATTCCGAAGTAGGGCCCACTGGCAAGGCACCAAACTCTGGAGCTATCCGCCCTGACATAGGACCTGGGTGTCTCCAGAGCCCTCAGGAGCCCCTCTATTTGGGGTGATATCCACTTTGGAAATCTATGAGGTCCTACTGAGATACTCTTTTTTCTTTTGAGAAATTTTCTTCATCGCTTAATAAAAGGTTGAGTCTTACTAGCATTGCATTGATCATTACACTGAGTATAAATTTTGTTTTGTTTACATATCCAAGTCCAAGTTGACTTCTTAGAGTACTGTGTATATTTCTTTTTAAATAGTATATCTTCAGAGCCTTTATACATATTGTCATAAATATGTGTCTGAACTTTGTCTTGAAAATTTTTTGTTTGCTTCCCCACTTCTCACACAAACAATACCTCCATTCATTATATACCACGTGATTTGTGTATGGTTACCTCACTCCAAGATTTAGAGATGTTCCCTGATTGACATAAGCCAGTCAAAATATGCAAATCTCCCATGCAACAGAGATTGGTTCAAAGAAGGGTAATTCAGGTCGATTTGAAATAGTGGGATTTCTACCAGAAAGGAATCTTGTTCTGCCCTTTTGCAGCATGGTACAAGTATATGAAGCTTGCAGTTGCTGCCTTGATTTTTGACTGTAAAGCAAGAGTCTGAATTTGACAGATCCAAAGAGTCTGAGTATAAAAAACACTGTTGAACATGGAGCAAAAAGATATAGAGGAATGCACTCTAGATATTTTTGCCAGCTGATGAAGTTTTGCCTGAAGCCAGTCCACCTCCAAGATTTTCAGTAGAGGTAATAGATTTTTGTCTTCTTAACTTTTAAAAAAATCTTAAATGCTTTTGAATTGAACTTTTTGTCACTTGTAACAGTGTCCTGATAGCAACCCTAACTGATAATTTCGTCAAGATTATGATATTCAGAGTGGCAAAAACAGGTGAGCAGTAGCCATTACAGAAAGCTTATAGTTGCCTGGGGTTTGTAGTTCATTTACACGGTGCTCTAATAGTCCTGCATTTTATAAGTATACAATTTCTTCATACCCTTGTTTAGAGTCTTTTTCCTTCTTTTAAAATGACAAAAAAAGGCTTTGTTATATAATTTTTAAAACCACTGCCAGGAGAGAAGCTGCAAATAAGGAAAGAGAAGAGATATTTTTATAGGCAGGTTCTCTAATAGAAGAGGGAAGTCATAGTGAATTTTCTTGCAACCAGGAAGAGAAAGAAAGACCTCATAAAGCGTAATAGTCTGGAGTCACAATATGAGCAAACAGTCCTATCCCATACACTTTTTTGTTTTTATGGGTGACTTAAGGTATATTTTCATTCAACTTTTTAAAAATTTATTGAAGTATATCATTCATACATGAACATACATAAAAAAGTACATAGTAAATTTGTAAACTTACAAAACGAAAATGTATAACATCATACAGGGCTCCTATACATCACCCACAAAAATACCTTGCATTTTTGTGAAACATTTGTAACAAATTATGAAAGAGCATCGTCAAAGTGTTACTACTAACTATAGTCCGTATCTTACCTTTGGTGTGTTTTTCCCCCAACCCACCCTATTATTTCTTCTATTATTCATAAACCAGTTTATTTAAAGTGTACAATTAGTGGCATTTGGTATAATGACCGAGTTGTTCATTCATCACTTCAATCAATATTAAAGCAGTATCATTACTCAAAAAAAAACAACAACAACAAAAAACCACTATCATATCTATATGTTAGCACTGCTAATTAAAATCATATGATGTGCTTTCACCATTTCTATTCATTTCCAAGCAACTTTTTACCAATTGTGCACAGATTAAACCTCAGCTATCCATTCTCTAACCACATTCTATTCTTTGGTGACTTATATTCTAGCTATTAAGTCCATGACTTTACACAATATATTTAGTTCATAATAGTGCAGTCATACAGTATTTGTCCTTTTGTGTCTGTCTTCCTTCACTCAACGTAATGTCCTCCAGATTCATCCACGTTGTAATATGCTTCATGACTTCATTTCTTACAGCTGCATTATCCATCATATATATACACCACAATTTGTTTATCAGATCATCGGTTTATGGACATCTGGGATGTTTTCATGTTTTGGCAGATGTGAATAATGTCGATCTGAACATTGGTGTGCAGATGTCTGTTCGTGTCTCTGCTCTCAGTTCTTCTGGATATATACCTAGTAGTGGTATTGCCGGGTCACATGGTAGATCTATATTTAATTTCCTTGGGATCCTCCAAACAGACTTCCACAGAGGCTGTACCACTCTACATTCCCAACAGCAGTGAACAAGCTTTCCTATTTCTCCACATCCTCTCCAAAACTTGTAGTTTTCTGTTTTGTTAATAGTGGTCTTCTAGTAGGTATGAAACGATATCTCATTGTAGCATTGATTTGCATTTCTCTAATAGCCAGTGATGCTGAGCATTTTTTCATACGTGTTTTTCACCATTTGTATTTCTTCTTTAGAAAAATGTCTATTCAGGTCTTTTGCCCATTTTTTAATCGGGTCATTTGTCTGTTTATTGTTGAGTTGTAGGATCTCTTTATGTGTCATGGATGTTAGACCCTTGTTGGATGTGTGATTTCCAAATATTTTCTCCCGTTGAGTTGGCTGCCTTTTTACCCTCTTCACAGAGTCCTTTCAGGTGTAGAAATGTTTTTTTGAGGAGGTCCCATTTATCTATTTTTTCTTTTGTTGCTTGTGCTTTGGGTGTAAGGTTTAAGAGACTCCCACCCAGTACAAGGTCTTGTAGATGTTTCCTTACATTATCTTCTAGGAGTTTTATGGCCCTGGCTTTTATGTTTAGGTCTTTGATCCATTTTGTGTTGATTCTTGTTTAGAGAATGAGATAAGGGTCCTCTTTCATTCTTTTGGTTATGAATATCCAGTTCTCCCAGCACCATTTGTTGAAGAGGCTGTTCTCTTCCAGAAAAGTAGACTTGGTAGTCTTATTGAAAATCAGTTTTCAATAAGTTTTCAATAAGAAATTGACTATTTCTAAACTCACATTTCGATTGCATTGATGAATGTGTCTATCTTTATGCCAAAAACATGCTGTTTTGACCAATGTAGCTTTATAATACACTTCAAAGTAAGGGAGCCTGAGTCATCCAACTTTGTTTTTCTTTTTTAGGATGTTTTTGTCTATTTGGGACTCCTTTCCCTTCCAATAAATTTGGAAATTGACTTCTCAATTTTTGTAAAGTAGGCTGTTGGAATTTTGATTGGTATGGCATTGAATCTATAAATCAGTTTGGGTAGAAATGACATCTTCACAATGTTTAGTCTTCTAATCCATGAATAAGGAATGTCCTTCAATTTGTTTAGGTGTTCTTTGATTTCTTCTGGTGGTGTTTTGTAGTTTTCTGAATACAGATCCTTTACATTCCTGGTTAAATCAATTCCTAGAGCTATTTGAGTATTTTTGTTGCTATTGTAAATTGAATTTTTTTTCTTGATTTCCTTCTCAGCTTGCTCATTACTAGTGTATAGAAACACTACTGATTTTTACATGTTGATCTTGTATCCTGCCAATTTGTAGAACTCATTTATTAGCTCAAGTAGCATTATTGTAGCTATCTTGGGATTTTCTAAATATAGGATCATGTCATCTTCAAATATTGAGAGTTTTACTTCCTATTTTCCCATTTTGATGCCTTTTTAAAAAATTTTTCTTGCCTAATTGCTCTAGCTAGAACTTCTAGGACAATGTTGAATAACAGTGGTGACAGTGGGAATCCTTGTCTTGTTCTGATCTTAGAGCGAAAGCTTTCAACCTCTCCCCATTCATTGTGATATTGGCTGTGGGATTTTCATCTATGCCCTTTATTATGTTGAGAATATTTCCTTCTATAAGTAATTTTTGAAGCATTTTTATCAAGAAAGGATGATGGATTTTGTCATGCCTTTTCTGCATCAATCGAGATGATTGTGTGGTTTTTTTCCCCTTTGATTTGTTAATGTGTTTTATCTGACACCAGTATAGCTACTCCTGCTCTTTTGGTTACACTTTGTGTGAAATATCTTTTTCCAAACTTTCACTTTCAGTCTATTTGCATCCTTAGTTCTAAGGTGTGCCTCCTGCAGACCGCATATGGATGGCTCATGTTTTCTTATCCATTCTGTCAGCCTATGTCATTTGATTGGGAAGTTTAATCCATTACCATTCAATGTTACTACTGTAAGGACATTACTTGCTTCAGCCTATCCCATACACTTTCTTGTTTTTGTTTTTATTTTTTAAAGATACTTAGATTACATAAATGATACATAAAAAATGTAGGGGTTTCCCATATGCCCCACTTCCTACCCCTCCCACACTTTCCAACATTAACATCCTTCATTAGTGTGGTGTATTTGTTACAATTGATGAACACATTTTGGAGCATTGCCACTAAGCATGGGTTATTATTTACATTGTAGTTTACACTCTCTCCTACACAATTTTGTAAATTATGTCAAGATATATAATGACCTTTTAAAAAAAAGATTTATTTATTCTGCCCCCACCCCCGTTGTTTGCGCTTGCTGTCTGCTCTCTCTGTTTCTGCTCATCCCCCATGGGTACCAACAATGAAATGGGAAATGAAATACAGAAAAATATATAGACTGAATTATAAGGCCAGTATGATGAGGAGAGAGGGAAAGAGAAAAGAAAAGACAAAAAGAAAAAAATTTAATAAAAGAACGAGAACAGGATAGATCAGGTAGAAATAAAAACCAGAAAAATTGGGGACTAAACAAAGAGAGGTAGAATGTAAGAACAACAACAGAAAGCAGAAGTTAGAATGATGAAGGAAGGAAAAGAGATTGCCTTGGTATACAAAATCGGTATAAACAGAAAAGGGGAAATCAAGGAAGAGGAAACACAGTAACCAAGATCAAGCCAGCAGCACCTTCAGGAATTTATCTCTTCATCTGTCTCCCTCCAGATCAATGCCCTGAGGCCTCCTACTCTGTGGGTTCCCAAAACAGCTCACTCAGGCAGGATCTTGCCCCCACTCTACTGTTTTTTTGTGAGAGAGATCTGCCTATACTCCTTTGAAAGAAAAAAAAAATTGGGACCAGATAAAAAGAATGAGATAGGAATACAAAAGGAATAATAGTAATTGTATTAGTAAAAGGCAGGAGAGCTAACGTCCAATACCTAGGAAATTGAAAAATTAACACGAGTAAGAAGCACTGAGGAGTAAGATTAGGACAGTGGAATTGAAACAATGAAACAAGATACAGAATAGAGAAACAAATATATAGAATGAATTAAAATGCTGCAAGGGTGAGAAGAGGGGAAAAGAAAACAGAGAAGAGAGAAAGAAAAAGGTAAAAAAGAGAGTATTACAGAGAAAAAGGGAGAGAGAGATAAATACAAACAAGAAAAACTGGAGACCAAATAAAAGAGGTGGAATGGAAGAACAACTATGGAAAACAAAAGATATAAAGATGAAGGAGTGAAAAGAAATAGTGTAGGTAGAATAGATCAGTAACAAAAAGAATAAAAGAAAGAAAAAGCAAAAATAAATAAGCAGAGAAAGAAAGAGAGGGGATACAAAACAAGCAAGATACAAGACATCAGCAACTTGATTTTTTTAAAAATGGAGATAGAAGAAAAAAAAATAAAC
This sequence comes from Cabassous unicinctus, assembly GCA_029593785.1. Classification (NCBI taxonomy): domain Eukaryota; kingdom Metazoa; phylum Chordata; class Mammalia; order Cingulata; family Chlamyphoridae; genus Cabassous; species Cabassous unicinctus. The sequence continues at coordinate 1,264 of JAQZBX010100399.1, read as the reverse complement.
AGAAAAACAGCCTTCTCTCTTAGACCACTAATGATCTTCTCAGGCTGCTGGTGTTCCTCAATCACTCACCCTGCAGCCTGCCCTCTGCAGCCTTGCATACACTTTTGAATTCATTACAGTGCCACTGAATTATCAGGAAAAGTAAAATTTTATTTGGTACATTCTAAATATAGTCTATATTTAGTGTATTAATTTGAAATACTTATTTAGTAATATCAAGATTTTAAAATTCAATGAAGGGTATGGGTAATCAATATTTTGCTGATTATGAATTTTGAAAAAAAAATCAATGTTTTTTGTGGGTTAGATGGTAAGAACAAACAAGGAAAGTCCGTGGTCATATGACTATGAATAGACAAATTTCTTAAAGGACTCTTGTAATATTACCATTATGTCTGTTTGCTTTTAGCTTTGCCCTTCTTTCATTTTCTCTTTAGATTTTCAAGGAATATTATCATAGGTTCCCTTTCCTTGGTGAAAAGGGGGGAAAAAGCATAAATTAGTACTGATTAAACCATTTCCCAAAGGAAAAACTAGGGGCATATTTTGCCTTTAAAAATGCTAAAGAAAGGAAGTCCTTTATAGTTGAATTTGAAAGACACTTTTCAAAGTGTTTCAAGTGATGCTGTGATAGCTGGTTGCATGTTATTTTGGGGGGGTGGTGGTGTTCAATCCCACTTAGAATATGGTAGCAGCAGAATACCCTTTTGAAATTCATTACTTCACAATTATTCTGGCTTTTGCTGAATCCTAGGATAAAATTATCGAGGGTAAAAGTAAATCATTTCTATTTTTTAATGCTTCTAGTTGCCTTAGGTTTGTTTGTTTCTCCCATGGAAAAAAGTTGCACTCTTCCCCAAGAAGCTACCTCAGTTCTTGTGAACTATCTCTAAGAGAAGTGATGGTGGTATATAAGTCATAATTTGATATATCATTCAGGTTTTTTAGTTTCTAACATAAGAAGAGCTGAGGGGAAATGATAGAGAAACATTTCAAATCTAAGTTATAGGAAGCATATGCATATTCTGAAAAAATTAAGTGGAAATATGCATTCAATGATAAAACTGTGTCTTAGTATGTCCATTGAAGTGAGAGTGAAATAGTCAAGCTGGGTTTCCATTGAATCTCTTAAGGATGCAATTGATCATGATATTTTATTCCAGTATCTGTCTGAAAGGATGCCAATCAACTTAATCAAGTAACCATTTTAATTCTAACAATAGCCCAAAAAGAAAGTCCTGTTGACTTAATAGTTTTTCTTTCT
>JAQZBX010100398.1:0-11368 GCA_029593785.1 Cabassous unicinctus | reverse complement strand
GGATTGAGACACCCATGTATTTTGCATCAAGATATTTTAGAGTGAATGCAATGCAGAATTTTAATTCACTCTAAAAACTGTGGAAATCAGTTACTAACTAGTGATTAAATGCTTTTCATGATATGTTAGGAGAAAGCACTAGAATTACACCTGAAGTATCAGTGGTCATGTACACAGTTTATTTTTATGACAGGGATTCTTTTATTCTCTATGTACCATGTCAATGCAATGAGTGCTTGGTAAAGAGAAAATATTAAGCCAATAATTATCAAAATTATTAATTAATAAGCAATATTACTTATATGTAATATTAGGCAAAACACATCCCATCTAATAGATATGTTTATGTATACATTTAAATTAGCATTCAGCATCTTTAGGCTCTGGTCAGTGTGCAGAGCTGCTTTTGGTCCTGCTCCTTTGGGTGCTACAGTCAGCTCACTCTTTGCTTCCATGTACAGCTATCAATTCTGTTAAAACTCTTTGAACTGAAGTTTTTTACTGCATTGAATAAAAAAGTTGTTTGCACATTATTTGAGTAATTTCCATATTTATATTTTTAATAATGGTCCCATTGTAAATGTCTCTCAAAAAAATAAGGCCAGCAGTGGAAGAAAGAAATAGGGTGATTCTTGGAGGAAAGGAAAAGAAGAGAGAAAAAAGAGTTAACAACCCTCCATCAGAAGTTAATATTGTTTTTCCTTACATTGGATAGATAATTCAGGATTTTTGGTAAGGTACACTGATGTTTCATCTGTAGGCAAAGATGAGTGAGCATATTCAGGTAGAGATGAATAAGAACCTGAATGTAGTCTTTCCTTCATAACAAGAGATTTTATGTGTTTATTTTATTTTATGTGCTATGGTTGTCTCCAATAGCATCAAAGAAAACTCCTGGGAATACAGGCTTTGGCACCAATAGTAGCCAGTGCCCACAGGTAATTTCAATGAGATAATTGGTTCTAGATGTTTAGGGAACAGGACCCAAGTAAAAATCTGTCTATGAACAGAATTTTTCTATATTGAAATATATTTGTGTCTTTGAACTTATGGAGAGAATTGGTGATGATTAAATAGATAATCTCTTAGAAAGAAAATCACAGTTTCCCTAATACTCTGAAGGCTCTTAAGGTGAAATGCCTGTGGATCCTTGAGATCAAGGAACAGAGTAGGAGATCCAGAGCCTGGCCTCAGCCCAGTCTGGGTACACTAAGATTTCCTGCTCATCCTCAGGGTTTTCCTCTCAAGAATGGGGTGATGTTCAATAGTCAGAACAAAGTCATGGTATTGCTAATGGATAAATGGCAAAATAGTCCCTCTGAAATTGTCCAAAGTGTATGAGAACCTGGTACCAGAGTCCAGCACAGTGACCTGTGAGCTGGATGATCATCAGAGCATTGTTTTATCTCTGATGATTCAGTTTCTCCACCTATTAGCACATTAACAATGGTATTCACCCTCATGTGCCATTTAAGAGTAGGACTAAATGTAACATGTAACCATTTAGACTAATACCTGGCACAGAGTACCTATTAGGAAATGCTACAATAACTGTTGGACAGTCTTCACAGTCATGGTATGAGTAGGTCATTTTTATCATGTTAGGAAGGTAGAAAGCCTCAACATGCCCATTAGAGGTGCTTTGTACCTTTCTGTCATTGATTTCCAGTTTTATTTAAGTGTGCTCAATGCAAACTTTATAATTTCAAACTACTCAATATGCTCTTGAATGCACATTCTACACCTGTACTGTTCAAAATTTTATACCCTTCCTTATGGTTGTCTTGTGATTATTACACTGGCTGAAATGTTTTTACATATATAGGCATAGTTTTGGATATTTTAATTTCTCCTTTGTGATATATAATGCTAGGGATTATATATCTGAAAGCTATGATAGTAGGTGTATATAAATTTAGCATTGTTTTGTCCATCAAGATGTAAAATACCCTTAGTACTGAATCATACATCAATACCCTCAGGTGTATACTGTGTGATAAGCACACAGCCATATAGATACATCAGTTTTGTTTCATATGTACACTATATATCTGTACGGTTTCAAATTTATTATCTATATATATGTTTGCATATATTTTAAATAATCTTATCAACAGACAGGTCTTACATGTATTTTAAGCCTTGTATTGTAATTAATATTGTGAAGTGTAGATTCTCCACATGGTATAGGTTCAGTATTGCCATCTTGCTGCAAGATGTAAAATTGGGAAACTCATTGACATCCCATTCCTCCAAGCATCAACTCCCTCAATAATCTCTTTATTTGATGGTTGCTCTTTAGTGTCTTCATGTAGTCATTCATTTTTCCTCAAATATATAGTGATTATATCTTTGAACATTGATCCTGTAGTAATATACTCAGTCTTAAGAAATGATATGCTTGTTTCCTGTTTGTTTGTGTTTTGGGAAATGCATCCTATAAGACTGAAAACATTCCCATCACTTTTAATGTGATGAAAATTTTTTGCTTTAATGAATTTTTTTTTTCATTTAAAACTGATTTGAGGAATATCATTCATATATGAACATACATAAACAATTAGGAAAGAGCATCATCAAAATATTGCTAATAACTATAGTCCATAGCTTACATTTGGAGTATTTCCCCAACCCACCATATTATTAAAACCCTTTATTAGTATTATATATTTGTTATGCTTCATGAGATAACATTGTCATGTTTGTTCTGTTAATCACAGTCCCACAGGATTCACTGTGTTAAGCAATCCCATGCTTTGTAAAATCCATTCAAAGTGTATACTCAGTGGCTCTCATTTTCACCACAGAGATGTGCTTTCATCATCATCTCAGACAATTTTAGAATGTTTCAATTACTCCAAAAGTAAAAATCCCATAACTCCTCATGCCCCCTTATTATTGACACTTAGAATTGATATCAAATGTTCTTTGCCAGTGCTGCAAAATATTGTACTATTAGTGTTAACTATCATCCATAGGTTAGATTATTTGTAATGTTCCCATTTATCACCATATTCTTAACACCTTGTAATAAAAGAACATTCTTATATTTATATGATTAACCACAATCTTCATTTACACCAAAATCACTATATTATACAATCACTAGATTATCCTCTAGTTTAGTTTTGTTTGGCATTTACATCCCTAGACTACACCTTTGTGCCACAGCCACTTTTTTAAACAAATCAATTTTATGGACACATATTAATAAAACATACAATTTATCCAAAGTATACAATCAATGGTATTTGTTATAATCACATAGTTGTGCATTCATCACATCAATCATTATTAAAGCCATATGGACAAAAAAGCATGACACATTTATATGCTGTTTATGAGTCTCACTTAAAATTCAGATATAAATAGTCTGTTAATGAAAAGAAGGGAAAATATGACTGTAATACAAGCAAAAAGAGAACTGTGTTAGCTATACCAGTATCTGGTAAAATAGGATTTAAGTAAAAACTGTTTTGAGGGACAATGATGGTCACTAATTACTGATATCGAGGTCAATTCAAACATATACTAGATCTCCAAAACATATAAAATAAATGTTCACATTTCACCAGGTTAATGCATCAACAAGAAAGGGAGAATTGGAAAATTCAAAAATATATGAAAATTAACACATTCCTAAATGAGCAAACTGTCAAAAAAGATAACACAAAGGAAGTTAGGAAATATCTTGTGGTGAATGAAAACAAACAAAACATAACAAATCTTATGGGATATACCAAGCTCATGCTGAGAAGGAAACTTATAGACTTAAGTATTTACATCCAAAAAGAAGAGCTCAAATAAGAGACCTAACCTCACAACTGGGGCTCTAGATAAAGAAAAGCAAAGTAAACCAAAAGCAAGCAGAAGGGGAAAATAATAAACATTAGAGATAAGTGAACTCAAGAATTAAAAAAATAATAGGGTGAATCAGGGAAACAAAAGTTGTTTCTTTTAAATATCAATAAAATTGACAAGTTCTAGTTAAAGTTGCAAAAAAGGGAGAAGACACAAAAAATGAAATCAGAAATAAAAAGAGAAACATTATTACTGACCCCATAGTAATAAAAAAGATCATATAAGGGGATAATATGTGCAACTCTAAGCCAAGTTAGATAACCTAGATGAAATGTACAAATTCCTAGAAATATACAAACTACCTACATTGACTCAAGAAGAAATAGAAGATTCAACAGTTCAATACCAAGTAGGACTTTGAATCAGTCATCAAAATCCACCCAGCAAAACAATGTCCAGGACCACATGACATAAGATGAGAATTTTAACAAATGTTCCAAGAAGAATTAACAACAATCTTGTTAAACTGTTTCAAAAAAATTGAGACAGGAAGTCTCACTAATTCATTCAATGAGGCCTGATCATCCTAATATCGTAGCTTGATCAAGAAACTATAAACAAAGATAATTACAAACAAATACCCCTTTTGAATACGGATGTAAATATCTTCAGCAAAACACTAGAAAACTGAATCCAACAGTTGTATAAAATAGTTATACACCAAGATCAAGTGAGATTTTTCCAAGATATACAAATGTGGTTCAGCATAATAAAACAATCAATGTAATAGACTACATTAATTGAAGAAAGGAGAAAAATCACATGATGCTTTCAAGTGATGCCAAAAAAGTATTTGACAAATCCAGTATCCCTTCGTGAAAAAAATACTTGGAAAACTAGCAGTACAAGTAAACTTCCTCAACATGATATAAGGAATATATGAAAATCCTACATCTAACATCATATTCAATAGTGTTAGATAGCTTTCCTGCTAAGATTAGGAAAAGGGCCAGAATGCCTACTCTCACCACTCTTATTCAACATTGTACTGAAAGTTCTAGTTAGAGCAATTAAGCAAATAAAAGAAATAAAAGGTATCCAAATTTTTAAAAGATGTAAAACTTTCCCCATTTGTAGATAACAGGATCCTATATACATAACATCATGATAAAACCACAACTAAGCTACCAGAGTTACTAAATGAATTCAGCAGATTGGTAGGTTAAAGATCAACAGGAAAAAAATCATGGTGTTTCTATAAAATAGTAATGAACAATCTGAAGGGGAAATTAATAAAAAATCTATTTACATTAATGACAAAATGAATCAAATATCTAGGAAATAATTTAACCTTAGAGACAAAGGACTAATGCACAGAAAAGTTAACATTGTTAAATGAAATGAAAGACCTGAATGTATAATCTATGTTCATGGATTGGAAGACACATTATTTTAAGATAAAAATTCTAACCAAGTTGATTTATAGATTCAATGGAATCTCAATCAAAATTCCAATTTACAGAAAAGGAAAATCCACTAATCAAATTGATATGGAAGCATAAGTGGTTCCAAATAGCCAAAAGACATCTTGATAAAGAAGAACAAATTTTGAGGACTCACAGTTCCTTATTTTAAAATTTGTCATAAAATACTACATTGATCAAAACAGCATGACCATGGTTGGTGGTAATAGTCTGATAATATTATATCATAATCTGTAATAAAATTCCACCACAGTGTGGTGTTTTGGTGAAGGGGTGTTGTATGGGAATTCTACACATGTGCATGATTGCTTTCTAAGTTCACATCCTCTGTAATAAAATATATTAAAAGTAATAGGGTGGGTTGGGGGAAAAATACACCAAATGTAAGATATGGACTTTAGTTAGTAATATTTTGACGAACTCTTGCATAGTTTGTAAAAAATGTTTCAAAACAATGCAAGGTGTTGGTGGTAGGGTGATATATGGGACCCCTATATGATGTTTTGCATGTTTATTTTATAAGTTCACAACTTTAACTATAACTTATTGTTTATGTATGTTCATGAATGAATGATATACTTCAATAATTTTTTTTAAAAAGCATGAGTATGACACAACTATGGACATAAAAACAACTAAACTTGAATTGAGTTCAAAGATAAATGCTCATATCTATGGCCAATTGATTTTTGGCCAGGATACCAAGTCCACTCAATTGAGAAAGTATAGTTGCTTCAACAAATGGTGAAACAAAAACTTTATATCCATATGTAAAAAGATCAAGGAGGAACCATACCTCATAATACACAAAAGTTAACTCAAAATTAAACAAAATCTTAACTATAAGTCCAAGGAATGTGAAACACATAGAAGAAAAACAGGGAATCATCTTCAGATCCCAATTTTAGATAATGGTTTCTTAGACTTCACAACAAAAGCAGGAACATCAAAATAAAATAATACAGAAACGGGACTTCATTAAAATTAAATACTTTTTTCATCAATGAACTTCATGAACATAAAAATACAATCTACAGAATGGGATAAAATATTTGGAAAATACCTATACATTAATCTGGAATACATAAAGAAGTCTACAAATCAACAATAAAAAAATCAAATAACACAAATTATTAAAAAATGGCCAAATATGGCAAATTAAATACTATTTAACACTCACTGGAATGGTTTCCATTTAAAAAATAAGAGTTGGATTGGATGTGGAAAAATAGGAACACTCATCATTTTGATAGGAATGTAAAATGTTTTAGCAGCTGTTGAAAATAATTTGGCAGGTTCACAGAAGGTTAAATAATGTATAGAATTATTGGTAATTCCTCTTATAACATATATACCCAAAAGAAATGAAAGTAGGGACTTGAACAGAAATTTTCACACCAATTCTCATAGAGGCATTATTCACAATTGCTAAAAGATGGAAGCAACACAAGTGTCCATCATTTGATGAATGGGCACATAAAATGTGGCATTTACATACAATGGAATATTATTCAACAATTAATAGAAATGGTGTTCTGATACATGTGACAGCATGGATGAACCTTGAAAACATCATGTTTAGTGGAATAAACCAGACACAAAGGACAAATAGTGTACGATATACTTGATTTGAAATAATTAGAATAGGCAAATACATAGAGAGAGAAACTCTAATACAGGTTACTTTAGGAAGAATTGAGGCTAGGGAATGGGGAATTAATGATTAGTGGGTACAGAATTTCTGTTTGGAGTGATGGAAAAGTTGGATAATGGAGAGTGGCAATGGTAGCATAACATGGTGAATATAATTAACACTAATGAATTATATATTTGTGGTTAAAAGGGTAAATTTTAGGTTGTATATATGTTACAAGAAAAATATTTTAAAAACCAACAGCATAGGACTTTACATCACAAAAAGTATCCTAATATTAACTATGGACTATAGTTAACAGTACAGTAATAATCTTTCTATAATGTACACATTTTCCACACTAATGCAAATTGTTAATATTTGAGGGGGATAAGGGAAAAGTACCTCTATATTTTCCATATGATTTTTCCATATATCTACAACTTCATTAATAAAAAATGCTAGAAAGTTAAACAAACAAACAAACAAAAAAACAGTACTTAGTGATTAAATTGGTACTATTCACCTATGGGTTATGTTGATGGACCAAAACAGACTTACAGCAGCTTTTATTTTCTTTATCAAAAACAAACATTTTTAGTAAATATTAAAAGTCTCCTTCCTAATCTCCATCATTTCAGATTGCATATATTTCCTGAATTTGTAGAAATACTTGTTTCCCACTGCTAAATTTACCATACAACTGCTCCTTCATAGAGTATCATGATGGTTGAATGAATAGACTTGGATGTAAAAGAGAGTGCAGAGTTAATTTACATGGTCATAATTGCTTCAGGAACATATAGAAATTGTTTGCTAAACAATTTTAAAATGTGGAAAATAGTATAATAATTGTGTTTTTTATTCTTTATCAAGTTTTAAAGAGATGAAATACAATTACATATTAAAGATTTATATAGAGCATAGGTAGTTACTACTATCCAGCAATTAAATATCAGAAGTTTTTGATAGTAAAAACTTCACTGGATATCTCAACTTTTCTTTTACTATATGAGGATTATTTTGCTTAAATGGAATATTTCAATAATATGCAATTATTATTTATTGCAATTATTGCAATAAATTATTGCAATATTTTATTCATAGTACAATTTCAAGGTAATATATATCATTATATCTTCAATTATTATAGTTAGACCATCTACCATACACAGATCTTCAAATATCTTTTTTAATTGTTTTTTCTTTATTTTTAAAGAAGCTTTAGATCACATAAATATTACATCAAAAATATAGGGCAGGGAAGCAGGTGTGGCTCAATGGATAGAGCTCCCATTTACCATATGGGAGGCCCTGGGTTCACTTCCTGGGGCCTCCTTGTGAGAGCAGGCCGGCCCGCACAGCGCGGTGGGTTGATGCAGCAGGACCTCACAGCAAGGGGGAGATAAGCAGACACGGAAGAAACACACAGCGAATGGACTCAGCAAACACAAGCAGCAAGGAGGGGATAAATAAATAAATAAATAAATCTTTAAAAAATATATATATAGGGCATTCCCACATACCCCAACCTTCATGCCTCCCACAATTTTCCCCAATAACAACATCTTTCATTAGTATGGTACATTTGTTATAATTAATGAAAATAAACTGAAGCATTGTTACTAAGGTCTATTTACATTATGTTGTACTCTTTACACTGCACAATTTTATAGGTTTTTGACAAGATGTAAAATGGTGTGTATCCATCATTTCAATGTCATGCAGGACAATTCCAATGAGCCCACAATGTCCCATGTAATACCTATTCTTTTTTCTCCTGCCTCTCAGAACCTCTGGTGGCTGCTGCCTTTATATCAATGATAAAAGTTCTTCCATTGCTAGAATAATAATAATTCTATTTTAGTCCATAGTTTCATTCCCCCCTTCTGTTTGTTCATTCAACAATCTTGAGGACTTGGGGATGGTGATACCCACTCTGTTTCTGACTGAGAGGGGACTTAGATCCCATGGGGAAGATGGATGGAACTGTCTTGTTTGCAATTATAGATAACTTTGTTTGGGGGAATGGGAATTGTCCATCATCATCCTTTTGTTATTAATAGTTGTCCTGGGCAAGTACAATGAAATGGAGAGTAGGTGTTGCAACTCTGCTCAACCAGGGCTCAACCAGCATATGAACACACAGGAGATTAAAGCCTCTGGGAAATATATTTAATGAGTATAGTGCTCATTACATGTTCAAATAAAAGAGGCAGAAGAGTCATTCGTAGGGAAATTGTAAATGAGTCTAACTCTGTTACATTGGGAAGCATATATTCCACAGTAAGGCCCACTGATAGGGTTCTGAATTTCTGAGATTGTCTGCCTTGCCTATCATGTCTAGATGTCTCTAGAGATGCCAGGAGATCTGCTGTTTGAGGTACTGTTTACTGTGGCAGTCAGTGAGATTCTGCTGAGACATGCATAAGAGTAACCTCTGGAATGACCTCCAGATACAATTAGAAATTTCTTAGCCATAAAATTATGAATTGTATTTACTATTTCCTCCTTTTGTTCAAGGCTTTTTTCCAAATGAATCACTAGTTGGCACTTGGTAATAATCCCTCAGTGCCAGGGAGGTTTATCATGGTAGTTATGTCCAATGCTGGGGAGAATTTAGTGTGTTTATATTCTAAGTTTGGCTTAGAGAGAGACCACATTTGATCAAGAAGGCTTCTTTCAGGAGGTAAATCTTAGGCAATATATAATGCCAGGCTAAGTTTCAATTTCACAAGAAAGTTTAATAAGTACAACCATCAATATCAAGGGCCTGGAATAATGCTTTGTCCTCTTTTGCTAGGCACTGCCCTTGCACTCTGGGGACTCTTGCTGCTATATTAGAGAATGTAGCAGGACTTCCCAGGATGGGAATTCAATATTCTTTTGTTTATTGTTTCAGTCTCCTCCCACCAAGAGAATACCTCATGACCACTTGAAGATATAGAGGTATGTCCAAGTGCACCCCTCCCAAATATCCCCTATCACCACACCAGTGATCCTCCTCTGCCACAGTTGTGTCTCTTATGCAATCCAAAGCCCCCAAAAAACAAAGCCAAAAATAAGCAAATAAAAGTAAGTAAATAAAATGAAACTAATAACAAATAAAAATAAAATACATAAGCAAAAATAAAAGTAAAAATAAAACATTTTTAAAAAGTAAAATAAAAATTTTTTGAATATGACTTTCATCACCGCAAGATTTGTTATCTTTTATATATAGTGACAATTTCTTCTGTAGTTTCCCCCAGTGTCTTATTTTTTTCATTGTATCTTCAAAGAAGCTTTAGGTTACAGAAAAGTCATATAGAAAACATAGGGGATTCCCATATACCCAACACCCTCCTCCATCTCAATCTCCCCTATTAATAACATTATACATATGTATAGTATGTTTCTTACAACTGATGTACAAATATTGAAGCATTGCTACTAACCATTGTCAATGGTTTACATTAAGGTTCACATTTTGCACTGAACAGTTTAATAGGCTTTGACAAAATTTTAAATAGTCTATATCTGTCATTGCAAGATCATACAGAACAATTCCAATGCCCTAAAATTGTCCTATGTTCCATCTATTCTATTCTCCCCTGCCCCTTTCCTTGGAACCTATGGTAACCACTAAGTTTCAATTTTTGAAGAGTAAGGTTTATAGTTACATGCAATAACATTGAGGGTTTGACTTATTGGTCTTTTTTCTTTTATTAGGCATTGTCTATGTTCTTGAGAGATTCTTATCTCTCTGAATGCACAGCTGGAATCCCCAGGATGAAAGTTTAACATTTTCTTGTTTATTGTGTATGTCTTCACCCACTGAGATACTGTGACAAGATGAACACTTTCATATTCCACAGAAGTATGCTCCAAGTTTGCCCTATCCCACATATTCCCCCACTCCCAACTCCTTGCACCAATTGTCCTCCCTTGCCATATTTTTCAGAACATTCCCAACATTGTAGCTTTAACCAGAGAGCTACAAACCCCAGCGTCCAACTGCTCCTTCCTCCAGCCTTACCCCCAGTTCCATGGATAGTCCTATCCAACCACCCACCCTACTCACCCTCATAGTCCAACACCATTGAACCCAATCACATCACTGCACCATCAAGCCCATCCAATGCCCAACCACCCCCTTCCACCTTATGACACTTGTTACCAAAAAATTGCATGTTTCCTTCAGTTAATGAAAAAAAAAGCTTATTACTCTAATTCAACTCTTGAATTAATTCCAGTTTCTAATAAAAACATATCATATGTTATGTATTTCTCATGAAATCATAATTCAATCCAATAACATAATAGTAATATTGCACTCTGCATAGAATTATTACCCTAAAGCTTTATTTGCTTTTTTAATAGAAATATTATATATCTAATTTAATAAACACATATCTTAAAGTCAACATTTCTATATGAGCATTTTGGGTCATATAGAAAATAAAATGTT
>JAQZBX010100397.1:0-11368 GCA_029593785.1 Cabassous unicinctus | reverse complement strand
CTTGTATAGGAGCTGAGTGTCACCAGAGCCCTTAGGGTTCCCTCAGTGTGGGGTGATATCCACTTAGGTGTTCTATGAGATCCTACTGAGGTATGCATAAGTATTACCTCTGGGATGACCTCCCAACTCTCTTTGAAGTCTCTTAGCCATGTGAACTCATTTCTCTTTACCTTTTCCCCCTTTTATTCAAGGTCTTTTTCCCCAAAAATGTTGCCAGTTGGCACTTGGTATTAATCCCTCGTTGCCAGGTAGGCTCATCCCCGGGAGTCATGTCCCACATTGGGGGGAAGGTAATGCATTCAAATCATTGCAGTTATTATACAGAAGAATCTCACCATGAAATAAGCCAGAGACAAAACAAAAATATTGCATGATCTCACTGATATGAACTAAGGATAGTGAGCAGACTCATGGAGGTAGGTACTGGAAGATAAGTTGCTAAGAGATACAAGTTTTGACATTTAAAAAAAGAAAAATGTAGAATATGTCTATTGTAGAAAGTTTATAATGCACAGAAAAGGGGAAAAACTTAATTACACATACTTTCACCATCTTAAGACAAATATGCTTAATTTTTCTAATTCTTTAAAATTGAGAAGAGAAACAGCAAGATGGCATCAGTTTAAAAGGGCGTTCACCACCTTTTTCACAATGGATAGCTCAGTTGGCATAAGATTCTGCCTGAGTGGATTGTTTTGGGAACCCACAGAGTGGGAGGCTTCAGGGCATCAATCTGGAGGGAGCTGGATGGGGGGATAGGTTGTTCAAGGTAAAACCATGAGTTTCTCACTCCATGGGTGGAAAGTGCAGATAACTAAACCCCACCCTTTGGGCAGGAAGCTGCTGCAAGCCTCAACTCCTGCCAGCAACCCAGCAGAAAGGAGCACTCTCCAAGAGTGGGAGGGTTCAGGCAAGGGGTGGAGAGGAGTACTTAATAAGTTTCCAAAAGCGAATTTAGTGTCCCCAGGGAGGAGGGTGTGGTCTGGAAGAAGATTGAGAGTCATTTTACTGTGGTGAGTTCAGTCATCAGTGTCCCATTTCAGTTTCAGAAGGGAATGCAACATGACCAAGAGAGGTGAGGGCATTATCTGCTCACACAGGCTATTGCATCGTGCCACTCTGGGAGAGAAAGCAATAAGAATAGAAAGGTGGAAGAGACAGACAAACTCCTAATCAGCAGGAATCTACCCAGGTGCAAAGAGTCAAACCTGTCCAAGGGATAGAGAATGGATAGATTTCAGAAGAGCTAACAGAACCATCAAGAAAAGTTAGCTCAGTGAGGGAAATTCCATCTTCAATATACAAGGTCCCTAGTTCAATTCCAGGCTCCTCTTAGAGCAATGATCCACCAGGATATAAAACATCCAGCTGGCACTTTGGGACAGGGAGAATATAGATATTACTTTTATATTAGCTTCTCTTGGGTCTCTTATATTTCCACAAAAAAGATTACTTTTTTTTAAAATTAAGTTTACTGACTAAAATTTTCTTCAAAACCTGCAGAAGGCAGGGTGCAGGGTAATTCATTGATGAACACTGGAAGCCTAAGAAGCTCCTCAGTGGCCTAAGAGGGAAGGCTGTTTTTCCTTAGGTTGTGTTTGACTGCTTGCTTGTGTTTTTGTTTTCTTGTGTTTTTACTTTTCTTTCCTCTTCCTTCTCCCCTTTTTTCTCTATTGTTTTCTTAATTAGGTGCCTCTGGCTTGTTTCTTGTTTGCTGTGTTTCTTCTTCTATGGTCTCCCCTTTCCTATGTATGCCAAATTTGTCTTTGAATGCTATTTCTTTTCCTACCTCCATCCGTCTAGATTCTGCTTCCTGTTGTTCTATTCCCCCTCTCTTTGATAAGTACTAAATTTTTATGGTTTTTATTTCTACCGTGTCTAATCTATTTTCTTTCTTTAATTAACTTTTTTTCTTCTTGTCTTTTCTCTTTCCCTCTCTTCTCATCATTCTGGCCTTTTAATTCATTGTATATATTTTTCTCTACATGGTTCCTCACCTCATTGTTGGTATTCCACTCTGTTATACCTATTGCTCTACACTGCTTACATGAGATATATATTCACTTTCCAAGGTCATATATGGTACTTCTTATAAATTTTACCATTCTTATTACTATTATCCTTTTTCTTTTCTTATCTCTTTTGCTTTCTCCAGCCCTAATCTTTTTCCTTCAAGGGAATATAGGCAACAGCAGAGAAACAGAATAAGGGGAACAAAGTGCCAAAGAGAAAACAAAATATGCACATAAAAAACAGCAACAAAATAAAACGGAAGTAGAGAGAGATGCTACTCAATGGACTAAACCCATTAAGGTAAAAAGATGACCAGACAGCAACAAAAAATTCCAAACCATACAAAAAAAGAGGAAGATATGACCCAGTCCAATGAACAAATTAAAAACCAGGAAAAGATGTAGAACATTGAAAAAGTAATCAAAAACATCCAAAAAATATCAAAGACCAACTTAATGAAGTGACAGAAGAGATCAAGTATATTAAGAAAACAGTGGGAGAATATATTGGAGACAATGTAAATATACATAAAAAATATAGCAGATATGAAGGTGATGAATGGCAGAAGCCAAGAAATAAAAAATACACTGGAACCACATAACAGCAGATTTGAAAAGGCTGAGGAAAGAATTATTGATGTGGAAGACAGTACATCTGAAATTAAACAGTGGAACAGATAGATAAAAAGACAGAAAAAAATTCAGCAGGGACTTAAGGATTTGAATCACAAAACAAAACACACAAACATACACATTACAGGCACCCCAGAGGGAGAAGAAAAGGGAAAGGGGACAGAAGGGGTATTGGTGGAAATAAGGGCTAAAAACTTCCCAACCTTTTGAGCAAAATGGATGTACATGTCCAGGAAATGCAGTATACTCCAAACAGTACAAATCCCAACAGACCCACTCCAAGACATATATTCATCAAACTATCCATTGCTCAAGACAAAGAAAAAATACTGAAAGCAACAAGAGAAAAGAGAATGATCACATACAAGGGAACCTCAATAAGAAAAAGTGCTGATTTCTTATCTGAAACCATGGATGCAAGAAGGCAATGGTATGACTTAGTTAAGGTGCCAAAAGTAAAAAGTTTCCAGCCAAATGCTCCCTATCCAGCAAAGCTGGCATTAAAAATGATGGAGAGTACAAAATATTCACAGATAAACAGAAATTAAGATAGTATGCCAATAAGAAACTTGCCCTTCAAGAAATACTAAAGGGAGTTCTGCAGGTTGAAAGGAAAAAACAAGAGAGAGAAAGAGTGGGTGGAGAGTGTAAGAACAACTAAAAAGACAAAAGAGAAATAGAAACAAGAAATGACATACATAAACCCAAGGAAAATATGGTTAACGTAAGTAATTCCTTGAGTAGAATAACACTGAATGTTAATGAATTAAAGCCACCAGTCAAGTGACACAGATTGGCAGAAAGGATAAGGAAATATGACCCATCTATATATTTTCTACAAGAAACACACCTTAGAAATGGGGACACAAGGAAATAGAAAATGAAGGGCTGGAGAACAATCTTATAAGCAAACAATAACCAAAAAAGGAAGGAGTAGGTATAAAAATTTTGGAGAAAATAGACTTTAAATGCAAAACAATTGTAAGATAGAAAGATCGACACTATATATTAATAAAAGGGGTAATCTTTTAAGAAGAACAACCATAAATATTTATGCACATAACCAAGTTGCCTCAAAATACATGAAGCAAATTTTGGAAAAGAGAAGTGGAGAAATATTTGCCTCTAAAATAATAGTGGGGGACTTTAATACACCATTATCACCATTAGACACAACATCTCAACAAAGAATTAATATTGAAACAAAGACATTGAAAATACATTAGAAGATCTGGACCTAATATACATATACACAACACTACACCCAAATACAGTGGGATTACATCTTCTCTAGTGCACATTTTCCAAGATAGACCAAATGTTTGGCCACAGAAAAATAACAAACGATTTCAGAAAATTTGAAAATATACAATAAAATTTTTCTGACCACAATTGAATGAAGCTGGAAATCAATAAGGGCCAGAGAACCATAGTAGGCACAAACATATTGAAGTTAAGCAAAACACTTAGACAAACTGTGGGTCAAGGAAGAAATCTCAAAAGAAATCTGTAACTACCTTGAAATGAATGAAAATGATAGCACAGCATGTCAAAGCCTATGGGATGCAGCAAAAGCTGTAATGAGAGAGAACTTCATAGCCATAAATGCATGTATCAGAAAAAGAGAAAGAGCTAAAATCAAAGACCTAACTGTACACTTGGAGAAATTAGGAAAACAACAAAAAACTAAACCCAAAGAAAGTATAAAGAAGGAAATGACAAAGATTAGAGCAGAATGAAATGAAATAGAAAATAAGAAAGCACTAGAAAAAGTAAACAAAATCAACATTTGATTCTTTGAGAAGATCAATAAAATTAATAAACCTTTATCAAGGAAAAAATAGAAAAGTTGCAAATACATCAAATAAGAAATGAGGAAGAGGATATCACCACTGACCCCACAGAAATAAAGAGTATCACTAGAGGATACTTTGAAAAATATCCAACAGGAAAGATAACTTAGAGGAAAGGATCAAATTTCTAGAAAGTCACAAGCAGCCAATATTGATGAAAGAAGAATTTGATTAACTCAACAGTACAATTGCAAGTAAAGAGATAGACACAGTTACCAAAAACCTCCCAACTAAGAAGAGCCCAGGCCCAGGCGGCTTCACAGGTGAATTCTACCAAACATTCTGGAAAGAACTAACACCAATCTTGATTAAGCTCTTCCAAAAAATAGAAGTAAAAGGAACATTGCCTAACTCAATCTGTGATGCCAAAGTTACCCTAATTCCAAAGCCAAAGATTCCACAAGAAAGGAAAATTACAGACCAATTCTCTCCAATGAACCCAGATGCTAAAATCTTCAACAAAATATTTTTTAATCATGTTCTACAACACATGTAAAGAACTGTACACCATAACCAAGTTTGTTTTATCCCAGGTATGTAAAGATAGATCAACTTAAGAAAATCAATCAATGTAATGCAACACATAAACAGATCAAAAGAAAAAAATCACTTGATCATCTTTATAGATGCAGAAAAATCATTCAACAAAATACAGCAACTTTTCCTGATAAAAATACTGCAAAATATAGGAATAGAAAAAACTTTCTCTACATGATAAAGGGTATATATGAAAAACCCACAACTAACATTATATTTAAATGTGAAATCCTAAAATCTTTTCCTCTAAAATAGGGAAAAAGACAAGGATGCCCACTGTAACCACTCTTATTTAACATTGTTTTAGAAGTACTTTCTCAAGCACTGAGGCAAGAAAAAGATATAAAAGCATCCACATTGGAGAGGAAGAAGTAAAAATTTCAGTATTTGCAGATGACATGATTCTGTATGTAGAAAGCCCTGAGAAATCTACAACAAAGCTTCTAGAACTTATAAGTGAGTTCAGTAAAGTTGCAGGTTATATGATCCATGTGAAATATTAGTAGCATTTATGTACACCAATAATGAGCTATCTAAGAAGGAAATAAAAAAATACCATTCACAATAATACCTAAAAGAATCAAATATCGAGGAATAAATTTAACTAAAGATGTAAATGATTTATACACAGAAAACTACACAGCATTGTTATAGGAAATCAAAGAAGACTTAAATATTTTGAAGAATATCCCCTTTTCATGGATAGGAAGATTAACATCATTAGGATGTCTATCCTACTCAAACTAATCTACAGATTTAATCCAATTACAATAAAAAGCAACACAGCATTATTTACTGAGTTGGAAAAATTAACTATGAAATTTATTTGGAAGGGGAAGAGGCCCTGAATAGCCAAAGACATATTGAAAAAGAAATATGAAATTGGTGAAATCACAATACCTGATGCTAAAACATACTACAAAGCTACAGTGGTGAAAACTGCATGGTATTGGAACAAGGAAGAATGGAACTGAATTGAGAGTTATGATATAGATCATATATCATAACTGATATATATATATAACTGATATATGATAACATATATCATAGATGACATATACAGTCATCTAATATTTGACAAGGCCACCAAGGCCACTCAACTGGGAGAGATTGGCCTCTTCAACAAATACTGTTTTCTAAGAAACCTCTGATCCTTACATCTGAGAAATAGTTTAGAGGCCTGCTTCTCTGCCCACAGAAAGAAACCAGCACTATCAGTCTCTGTCATAAACAGGAACATTCATGCTTTGTTCTGTTAATCAGTTACCTTAGACCTTTGCCACCACCCTATGCTCTAATAAATATTTCTGAAATCTTGCTACCCCTTTATCAGTCTGGAATTCTTGTGATGTTATTTATTACCCTTCTAATACGCCATGACTACCTGAGCTCCTGCACATACACACTGACTTTATTCTATGTGAAAATGAGAATAAAAACTCTGATGGGAATCAGCAAAGGAAGATAACTTCTTTAACTGTTCTCCTCTTCAAGCTTCTCAATGTCAGTGTTCAGAGTAATTCTTTGCACCATCACAGGTCCTGCTGGACAGATTCCCCGAAGAATTGGCAGGATGGATTCCTACAGTGCTTGGAGAACTGGATATCCATAACCAAAAGAATGCAAGAGGAACACCATCTCACATCTTATACAAAAATCAACTCAAAATGGATCAAAAATCTAAATATAAGAGGCAAGACCATAAAGACTTTGGAAGATAATATAGGGAAACATCTACAGTAACTTGTTATAGGAAATGGTTTCATGAAATTCACACTGAAAGTATGAACAGTGAAAGAAGAATTAGATAAATGGGATGGCCTGAAAATTAAAAAAATTTGCACCACAAAGGAGGATATCAAGAAACTAAAAAGGCAGTCTACCCAATGATAAAATGTATTTGGCAACCATATATCTCATAGGAGCCTAATATCCAGCATATATAAAGAAATCCATCATCTCAAAAATGTAAAGACAAACACCCCTTTAAAAAATGGTCAGTCACTTGAAAAGACATTTCTCCAAGGAAGAAAAAAAATGGCTAAGAAGCAAATTAAAAGATGCTCAACATCACTAGCTATTCGGGAATTGCAAATCAAAACTACAAAGTTTCCATCTTAAACCCATTAGACTGACAACTATTAAAAAGCAGAGGACTACAAGGGTTGGAGGAATGGGAACACTCATCCTCTGCTGGTGGGAACGTAGAATGATCCAGCCATTGTGGAGGATTGTTTGGCAGTTCCTCAAAAAACTAACTATAGAACTACCATATGATCCAGCAATTCCACTTCTGGTTATATAGCCAGAAGAATTGAAACCAAAGAAATGAACAGTTACATGCACACCAATGTTCATAGCGGCATTATTCACTCTTGCCAAAAGTTGGAATCAACCCAAATGCCCATCAACCGATGAATGGATAAACAAAATTTGGTACATACACACAATGGAATATTACTCAATTGTAAGAAGGAATAACGTTCTAACACTTGGTATAACATCGATGAATCTTGAGGACTGTATGTTGATTGGAGGAAGCCAGTCATTGAAGGACAAATATTACACGACAACACTGATATGAATTAAGCAAATTGAACAGATTCACAGAGCTATTGTCTGGAAGATAGGTTTACAGGAAATAGAAAGGGAAAAGAAGTTTTTGAGCCAATGCCCATAGGGTGTAATCTATGATAAGGTGGAAGTGTGTACCTGGGCATTGAAGGGATATGACAGGAGAGTACTGATACTATTGGGTTGTTTGGTGCAGGTTTGACAGGTGGGTTGAGTGGGGAGGGGATCTGGCCAGTCAATGGAACTGGGGGGTGGGTTGAGAGAGAGACCAGGTGAACACTGGGGATTCCCAGGTATGTGTTTCAAAGTACAAAATTGGGAATCCTCTTATCGCAATATGAAAAGGAAGAGTTACTTGTTTAGGGTGTTGGATGGGGGAATAATTGGGACAAGGAACACCTAGATCAGGTTTCTTGGGAGAGTGCAAATGATCATTTTCTCATAATGTGTTGTATCAGTAGGTGAAGACCCATATAATGAGTGGGAAGGAGTTGGATTCCCATCCTGGGGAGGAACAATATATTCTCAGAGGTGTGGGTTTCTCTCAAGAGCATGGGTGGTCCCTAGTAGGAGAGGACAAACCAATGTGTCAATACCTTAGTGTTGTTGAAAGAAACTATGAATCTTGTCATCCAAGGAGTGTAGCCAGGTGGTCGCCATGGGCCCTGCAGGGAGGTGGATGGAGGAATAGAAGATGGAACAGGGACTATTTAGTGGGTGATGGAAGTGTTGTACATGAGCTTGCAATGATAGACTCAGGCCATGTTAAATATTATCAAAATTTATTAAAATGTATGGTCTGAAATGTAAACAATTGACCATAGTTACTAGCTATGTTTCACTATTTGTATATCAGTTGTAACAAATATACCATCCACATATAAAAAAGGTATTAATATGGGAAAAGGTAAATGGGGGAGATTGTTGGGCATATGGGAGTCCCCTGCATTCTGTATGTGACTTTGCTGTGATCAAAAATTTCTTTGAAAAGAAAAAGAAAAAAGTAAGACCCTGGGGAATAAAAGGAAGAAAATGTCACTGTACATGCAGGACAATAGATATTACAGTGATAAAAGGCAAAATCTAAAATTTTTAAAAAATATTTCTCATTAGCCTTTAATATCTCAATTTTTAAATTTTATTTTATTTTTAATTTTCTTTAAATTTTTATGCATTTTATTTCTTATATTTAAACCTACCATTATTATTTCATTTTCCTACTAATTGCACTTGGCTATATTGTTGGCATCATTTTTGAAGAAGCTTTGGGTCACAGAAGGATTACAACTGGGGCAGAGTAGGATCATTGGTGTGAGACATCAGTGATGGGGGAAACATGGGAGGAAGTTCCCATATAAGGTATATAAATGTGTTCAAATATTCATGGGGCATTGTCACAGTGGGTGGAGATTCACACAACAAAGAGAATATTGAATTCCCATCCTGGAGAGCTCTGTCGTGTTCTCTAACATAACAGCAACTGTACCCCAAATGAGGGGGCACTGAATGGTGAAGGAGGATCATCCATTGATGGGCCCTTGATATTGATGACTATGCTTGTGAGCCTTTGTTCTTGAAATTGAAACAGGCTAGTGTTGTGGGGTGCCAAGAGTTGCCTCCTGAGAGCCTCCTTGTTGCTCAAATGTGGCTTCTCTGTAAGCCAAACTCAGCCTATAAATGCATTACCTTCCCCCCAGCATAGGACATGACTCCCAGGGGTGAGCCTCCCTGGCACTGTGGGATTACTATCAAGCACCAACTAGCAATGCAAGTGGAAAAAAAACTCAAATAAAAGGGGGAAATGTAAAGACAAATGAGTTTATATGCCTAAGTGGCTTCAAAATGTGTCAGAAGTTAATCTCAGAGGTAATGGTTATACACAGCTCAGCAGGATCTCATAGACTGCCAAAGTTGATACTACCTCAAATAGTGGGGTTCCTAAGGGCTCTGTAAACACCCAGGTCCTGTGGTCAAGGCACATACCTTCTGAGTTTGGTGTCTGCCAGTGGGCCCTACTTTGGAGTTTGTGCTCCTGAGAGTGAAAGAGTTGGGCTCTATTCATGGCTTTCCTACAAATGGTTCATCTGTCCCTTCTATTTGAACCTAAACTTGGTGCTGGAGTTGGTATGTGTATGTCCAAGAGACTTTAATCTTTGGGCTGTCCATGTGCCAGCTGTGCCCTGAGCTACAGTGGAATTGCAACACCTACTCTCAAGTTCATTGTACTCACCCAAGACAGCTAACAAGAAGGTGAGGATTGACACCCACCATACCAAGGAAGCAAGAGAGCCTACAACTGCATGCAAGAAAGTCCCATCCATTGGCTGTATGGGATTGAAGCCCCATCACAGGAAGAGGTGGAGTGGACATCACCATCCCATAATCCTCAGGATTGGGGAATGAACTATGGACTAGAATGGATTTACTGGTATTCTACAATAGACTTGTAATTCTAGCAATGGAAGTAATTAATTACAGCTTTGATGTGGAGGCAGTGGCCACTGGAGGCTCTAGGGACAGGGGGAGGGAAAGACATATATAATGTGGGGGCTCTTTGGGACTTGGGAATCATCCAATAATGGCTCTGCAATGACAGATATAGGCCATTATATATCTTCCTATGGTCTACAGAATTGTGTGGGAGAGTGTAAATTACAATTTGAAATATGGTCCATGTTCAATGACAAGGCCCCAGGATGTGTTTATCAATTGCAATGGATGTGCCACACTAATGAACAATTTTGTTTATGTAGGAGGGTGTGGGAAGTTTGGGGAGTGTGGCATATGGGAATCCCTATATTTTTTGTGTAACATTTGTGTAATCTAAATATCTTTTAAAAATAAAAATTATATATTTTAATAAAGATGTAGAAGAGAAATGGGGAAATATGGATTTTTTGAGGCTGGAAAGAAATGTGCCACTCTGGTTAGCTCTAGGTTTAAGCTTATCCATGATATATTTTCTTCTGTATACTTGTCTGCATTTCCTAATTTTTCTTCAACAGGCATATATTACTTTCATAGTCAGAAAAAGAAGTCAAAGAAAGAAATAAAGAATGAATGAGAAATTTTACCCTTAGTCTTTAAGTTGGGAAAAGAATGGGAATTCAACAGAAAGGCAATACACTGAGGTTCTAGGAGTGATTGGCTTTAACACACATGTTAGTGACAGCCTTTTGGTTTTTATTTTTTGTAAAAAAGACTTATTGTCAAAACTTAAGTGTATATTGGTATCCTAATAGCTTGCCTTCTGGTTGACTGAATTTTCCCAATGAATAGATAAATATTTCCAGAATGCAGAAGTCTGTGAATCCTTCAGAAAGAAACATTTATTGCTTAGTCCATCATTCAATGTTTACCCTGGCATTCAATCAATAACAACCTCTCTCCTCTCTTTCACATTCTTGTTCTCATTGTCTCTGAACTCTACAACTCATTTTGAAGTTTGTGGATTCTAAGTATGCAATAAAATAGGAAAAATCTCTCTTTTTTTCCCTACATGGTGCATTTTATTATGAATTTTAAAAGACCACTAGATGAAATAATATGTGTAACAGCTTTAAAGGAAAAAAAAGTTTTTAAATGTAGAAGGAACAACCTTTTAGACACTAAGTGATTTGATTTAAAGGGAAAACAAAATTTAAACTATGAAAAAATTGACATAAAAGACAATTTATAGCAACAAAATGTGAAAAAGCTGAATTCCACAGATTTTTAGCACCTGTGTTTTCCTTGACTCAGCATAATTTTAATGGTTTC
>JAQZBX010100396.1:0-11368 GCA_029593785.1 Cabassous unicinctus | reverse complement strand
GTTTTAGCATTAAAATAATAATGTTGAAACAAGATTTCTTTATGCTTTGAAATGCTTCAAGAGAAACACATTTTATAAGTTAATGTTATCATACTTATTTATGAATGGGGAGATTTGTGCAACCTAGAAAATCATACAGCAGATAGACCTGTGCAGAATGTTAGCCCTTCATTAAATTCATGCATGGAAGTAAAAGGTTGCTTTCTGGAGGAGAAATATCAGGTGGAATGCTTTTCTTAGATTTTGTTTGCTTGTAAGAAGGTTAACTAGAGTGATAACAAGGGAACTCTGGATTCACATTGCTATGTGAATCATATTTAGATTTTATGAACTGTTACAAAGAAAGAAAGCTCATCTGCATTTCTTATAAATCAACTAAAATTAAAGGATGGTAACAATTAAACATTTATCTCATTTGGAATAAAATCTCAGAAGAGACTCAGAACAATTCATTAACTTTGTTACAGAAAAAAATTTTCTAGGTCATTTTGTTGTAGATAGGGAGATATCAGAAGCCATCTTAGTTCCCTGGTACATGAAGATTACAGTAACAGCAAGCAGTGTTCAAAATCTCTGACAGATATATGAAGCTTCTCGCAGAGCATGCCTGCTTTAATATTAATGTTTGCTATTGTAAAAATAAGCAAATAATCACTGGATGTGTTCAGGCTGATTTTAAGATATAATTTAAGAAATATTGTAAATGTGTCTCAATGATTAAAAGGTTGCTCAACCTTAAAATGATATTAAATATTTTCATTTGTCTAGATTCTATTAACTGGTGAATGCTGAAGTTATAGCTCAGCAAATTTGGGTAGAATATGAAAAAAGAAATACGTGCATTGATTGATTTTTAAAGACCACCATTTGTTGATTTCCTGTATACTGATTTCCAGGTTAGAAGCCTTACTTAAAGCCAATGTTTGCTTATTATTTGTTGATACTGTGGATTGGCTTTATTTTGTTCTTTAGTGTTATCTTACAGTTTTGTACCCTGACAACCAGGAAGACTGCAGCATATAAGTTCACATGAGCAATCTCACCGTCTTCACAGAATTCGTCCTCATGGATATCTCAAGCTCCTGGGAGCTGCAATTTTTACAAGGTCTGCTGTTCTTAGTGATTTAACTGGGAGCATTGACTGAGAATCTTTTAACTATTACTGTCATTGTGATCGATCCACGTCTATACTCTCAAATGTACTTCTTTATTGGCAATTTATCCCTCATAGATTTTTGTTGCATTTCAGTTATTGTTCCAAAATTGATTATGAATTCCCTGGCAAACAGTAAGTCAATTTTTCTCACAGCAAAACTCACTGCTCTCTCACTGCTCAAATTTTCCTGTTTATCTTCTTTGGATCCACAGTGCTGGCCTTCCTTAGGTGATGTCCTATGATCGCTATGTTGCCATTTGCCACCCTCTGCACTATGGGCTCACCATCACCCCATGTATGTGCACACAGGCAGCTGGTGACTCCTGGGTAAGTGGATTGGTCAACTCTGCTATCCACACTGGCAACATGTTTAGGCTTCCTTTCACAGAGTCCAATGTGATCCATCAATATTTCTGTGATGTGCCTCAAATTGTGAGACTCTCACATTCAGATGTTTGGTTTTCTGAGTCTATCATCCTAACTATAAGTCTAGGCATGGGTTTACTATGTTTTGCCTTATTGTTTATGTCATATATTAATATATTTTCAATGGTGCTTAGCATGCACTCTGTGGAAGCCCGTAATAAAGCCTTATCAACCTGTACCCTACAATTGGCAATTCTACTTATACTTACAATATCTGGATTTATTGCTATCATAGGTCCCGTTGCAGATAAAACTTCTCTTAAAAATCTGTTCTCAGCCATGTTCTACACCATGGTGCCCTCAGTTATAAACCCCCTCATCTATAGTCTGTGCAACAGAGAGATTAACACTGCTATAAGAAGAATGTTTAACAGATATTTTGAATTCCTTAGAAGGGTTTTCCTTAAATAAAAAATACTTAAGCACAAAATTGGAAAGAAGTTTGCTTTTTATTTGATACATGTTTTTAAATTTGTATCTTTTTCTGTAAAATATCTAAAGTTTTCTTGCCTGTATATAACTTGCTGAAAACTTGTGATAGTAAGCTATGTATTTCTGCTTCATAGTTTTTCTTTCTCAGTTCTATATTGGTGTAATTCATATATTCTTCCTGAAAAGGCTTTCTATTTTGTCAAAATATGTTGGAAAATTATTATGACAATTAGGTCTAAATGCAAAGTATGGCATCATAAGAAGACCTTTGCAATTTCACTAAGACAATGTGATTCACATTTTCCAAAAGAAAGATATGAAAGTTATACCCTGAAGATTTAAAGAGATTTATTTTTCTGATAATTAAAAGATTAGTCAGACATCATATAGCCTAAGACCTTTTTTATTTATGTATTATACAGAAGAAAATAAGCTATAACTCTTGGGAATATGAATAGATGGAATGGGTCAATTTTAAAAGACTTTACTAGATATTTTAATCATACCAATATTGTTCTCCTCTTTATATGTAACCACCATTCTGGCTTTAAATGCCACTTTACCCAGGAACCCTTGTCTCAATGGCCAACAAATACAAATATTTGTTTCTTATTCATAATATATGCCCTTTGTGTTTTGCCTTTACAAATCATTAATTGTTTTTATCTTTTGTTTTTTGATTCTTCTCAAATCAGTAATTTTATTACAGTGTCCTTTAAGTGGTTTTTATTATTTAGATATTTTAACACTCCTCCTTATAAGAGGCTTGTGCTCCAGTATCTCTTTGATATAAAGCTTGAACGTGTAACAAGCTGAGGCCAAATAAAAGACAGTGGAAGGGAAGAGTGTGAATGTAAGAGCTTGATATTTTTACCTTAAACTTTTTTTTGTTGTTTGTTTGTTTTTTAATACTTGGGTGGAAGGTGTACAATCAATTTTGGTTCCAGAGTAAATTGTTGTAGCTGACATGCAATGGATATAAATTATGACTTAGACCTAATTCTACAATGTGAATTGAGTTTTCACTCAAGTATAACATAGCCTCTGTATATTTTTACACCACCACACTATTTTCTAAACCTTTTGTACCAATTATATCAGCAATGGTTGAGAGTTTTCTTTGCTCAAATTATGAAAAATGCTTTATTTTGTCAGATATTTCACCTTTTTCTAGTGTGCTAAATGTGTGCATACACAGGCACACACACTCATATATACCTCGTGTTGATTTTAAATTATAATAAACTTTAATGGTATTATTGAAATCCTCTTCTGTGTAATTTCTATCTACATGATGTGTGGTAGATAAACTCATTTGTTAACTATAATTTTGTGCTTATCAATATCCTTTGAAGAAGAGAAATTCTCAACTCTTAACAAATTTAATCACTATTTTTATTATAGCTTGTGTTTTATTTCTTGTTTAAAAACTCTTTACCAAGAATACTTCCTGAACACAATCTCCTTTTTTAGTCTCTAAAATAATTGTAGTTTTGATTTTCATATTTTTTCCTTTAATTTATATCTTTTTAATGGTTAGATATATGAGTCAAATTTCAGTTTATCCAATGGGATTATCCAACTGTCCAAAGCAACACTTATTGAAAAGTATTTATTTTTATTGTATTACCACACACTATCTCTGTCATGTATTAAGTGCTTATATAAGAGCAGGTCTATAGTTGTGTCCTTTATTGTTACAGTGGTATCTTGTTTTATTTCTGAACCCAGGCCACATAGATTCAAATGAATTTAACAAAAACTTTATTTGGGAAAATGAGATTTAAAATTTTAAATGTACTTTAATTATGACCTTAAATGCTTCAAGAAAACCTCATGGAAATGGGTAAGTTCAAGATGTGTACACTTTTGGGGGTGTCAAGACCTAAGGGAGAGCTAACATGAGAGACTGCTGAGCTGAGTGGAGCAGGAGCTGACCTGAGATGCCAGCTGTTAAATGTTACAGATTAAAAAGTCAAATCCAAAATGGAAGTAAACATTGAACCCTTTAATCACTTACTGTGATAAAATAAGCAAGAGCATAAAGCAAGTAAAGATTGCTTTGTTCCATTGCCCCATGGACTGGTGCCACGAGGCAATTGTCTATTGGATGAGCACTGCCAAGGGTAGCTCTCATTGTTGAGGGTGCCCCAAACAAAAGGCTCCTGAAGTTTTATGCACCCAGAGGTTGTGGGCAGTGATAGAGTGAGAGGGGAGAGGGATGGTGTCTAATAGTGGAAAAGTGCTTTGTACTGAGGAGTGGAGAACGTGAAGTGTACTCAAACTCTTCCCCTCTTTCCTCCCAGATATTGAGGTCTCAGCTGTGTTACCTCATGTAGAAGTCCTTGATTTTGAGCCCCTGAGAGAGAGGCATAAATACACGAGAACATGACCAGGAAAGGGGGCCTGAGTCCTTGACGGCAACTCTTTTCAGAGCACAGATTTAGCTGTGCAACAGATCTGCAGGTGGGGGGCAAATTTCCCTCTCTGTCGCCTGCCAGTAAACCTTTGTAGTTGCCTCTGATAAGAATTGAAGAATCATGCAAAGGTTTTTATCAGTTGCAAGACTCCTCCACTCCACCTCTTGTTATTTTAGGACCTCAGTGAGAAATATAGGCAACACCACCATTGACCCAATGTGTCGTACTTTGAGGTGCTGTGTAAATAAACAGGTATTTAGTATGAGGCAATAGCAGACCACGCTGTGACCAAAATACCTCTAAGCACGTTGATCACATCTGACAGGAGGACTAAATCTAGACAAGATCTTCAAACATAGCCAGGCTAAGAAAAGATGTCATAATAGATGGTTCTCTTTTAGAGCAGGAAATTTCTGAAGTTCCCATATGAACTGACCTGGGATGCTAATTTATTCACAGCACAGCTCTGACCTGTAAGTGGTCACTTAACTGAGTGCCTTCCTGTGCTGAGGCAGTGTCATGATGAAGTACACATATAAGAAGTAAAATTTCATAGGACAAACTCAGTTCCTTAGAAACAGATTTCACAATATTAGGGCACTTCAGTAACAACCTATATTAATGAGGTATTTAAGATTCCAAGGCTTCTAGTATGACCTCCCCTTGCCCAGAATTCTGCATTAGGGTCCCTTCTATAGGGCCAACCATTTAGTTTAGTCCTTGATTTAGAATGACTGCCTAAGGCATTCAATTTCATAGAGTTTTGATGTCTATGTTGTCAGTTTTTCATCTCACTAGTGTGGACATCTGGAGGCCTTCTACTTGGACCTTGCAGGAGCTAAAGACAAATCCTTGGTTTCATAGTGAGCTCTATCAGGTGTGTTAGTAGATCAGCAGTTAATGGTACTCAAAGCACACAAACCATCTTGTAAAGGCAGCATGTCTTCCCCCATTTTATGCACCTCCCCAGGTGCTGGCTTGGTGTTGGTGTTCTTATTAGTGTGTCCCATTTAACAATCAAAACTTATCTGGGAGCTGACTGCCTGGCTTTGTGAGGCATGATGTGGCTGGCAGGTCTCAGCATATCTGGGCTATGCTCATCTTGGCCATATGCTGTGCTCAGCAAACTGGTTCTGCTTGCAAGGGGATAGTGAGCCCTAGCAGACCTAGGCAGTGCCTTGTCAATGTGGGTTAGAACTCTCTCCAGGTGTTTTCACTTACTAGTTCCTGAAGTAATCAATTTGAAAAAATGAATGAACTGGAACAGTTAAGGCAGGAGGCAGAACACCTGCGAAATCAGATCCAGGAGGCTAGGAAAGCATGTAATAATGTAAAGATTATTCAGAACATATTAAATATGGATCCTGTGGCTCAATACAAATGTGATTAAGATGTACACTTAGGAGTCACCTAGCTAAAATATATGCTATGCATTGGGGATATGATTGAGTTAGTGATGTTCAAGAAGAAAAATTAATTATTTGGGATAGCTATATAACAAATAAGATGCAGGCTATTCCTTTGAGATCCTCCTGGATGATGACCTATGCTTATACTCCTTCAGGTAATTATGTTGCTTGTGGAAAATTGAGCAATATCTGTTCTATACACAACTAATACCAGAGAAGGAAATGTGAGAGTGAACCAAGAGTTACCAGTTCACAAAGGCTACTTGCCCTGTTGAAGTTTTTTTGATGATAGCCAAATTGCTACAAGTTCAGGTGATACAACTTGTGCTTTAGGGGACATCAGAATTTTTCCCTACACATGGCTCTTCTGCGCCTTCTATTTGATCTATAGTTAGTACTATCTTGATAGATGCATGTCCAAGAGACTTAAATATTTGGTCCATCTGAGTGCCAGTTGGGCCTTGAATCCCAGCAGAGTTGCAACACCTACTCTCCAGTTCATTGGACTCACCTAAGACAACTAACATGGTGGTGATGATGGACACCATCCCAAGGAACAAAGAGAGTCTACAACTGCAGGGAAGATAGTTCCATCCATCTGCCCCATGGGATCTTAGCTCCCTCTCAACTAAAGGCAGGGTTGGCATCACCAGCTTAAAATTCTCAAGACTGAAGAATGAACAATAGATTAAAATAGACTTATTATTATTCTACTGTAGAATTATTGTGAAAAAATAATTCTACGTTATATTTGCAGATGAATATTTTTCTATTAAGATTAGTATATACAAAAGAAGCTTTCAATAAGCTACAAAAAAAGAAGGTTAAGAAAAGAGATAGAGGTGTTGGGTGGGAACTAAAGGCCCAATGTTGTAATTTGAGTTTGATTAACTTAAACTGGATGAATTTTTGCTTGTACTGAAAGTCTATTTTATTTCAGTAATATGGGATGTATATGTAATAGCAGTCTATCATGTTTGATTTTGTTTGCATTTTTAAAAGAACTGCATTTAAATTTTATATACACAGGAAATGTCACAATTCTGAGTTTTATAATGGAAGAATAAGGCACAGAGATAGATGAAATTGATACCATGTGCATGTACATAGATTTGAAAAAAAGTACCTTTGAATTCTGAACTTCTTTTTAAATCTAAAACAGATAATGTTTGATTAATGTTTAAGAATTTCCATAGGCTTTGATACCACTAAGGGGAGTCCTTTTGAATGCCATTACTTCCTTTGCCTTCCAATCAATCTAGATAATAAATGCTCATATTCAGTTCTTGAGGGGGATATACTCTGAAGGCCACAGAGATTTCACACTGCAATTTTATTCATGCATAAGAAAATGGCCTTTGCTGTTCCTAAAGGCTAGTTATAACCAATCAACATTTGGAATAGCCCTCTCTGAAAAGTTGGGTGTTCTCATTGATTTCATATTCTGGGACTGAGAGTGCAGAGTGTACTAATATTTCAAAAGTTTGCTAAACATTTGGATTGTTCCTGCACCTGAAGAATCTTTCCCAGTATTCCCTATCAATATATATCTGGAGGGAAAATCAAAGAGTGTGACATCATTGTTTAGAAATTAGAGTTTAATCTAAGCAATCATTGGCTCTGATTTTTTACCATTTTAATATGGTGGTTTTATGAAATGTATTTTCGTGTAATATGGAATCTGAATTGATGTACAAACATACTCATATACATATTATTATTTATTCTCATTTATATCTTTTGTCCAATAGATTTTATGCAAAAGGAACAGAAACATTTTTAAAGGAAATCATTTTTATATAACTCAACCAGAACATCAAATCATGTTTAAGAATTACTCTACAGAGAACCATGAAATTTAAAGAAGACTCTAATACGTTTTCCTAACTTCCCATTGTTTTCAGTTTAATATTTACCTTAATAGCCCATTGATTGGAGTTTTGGTGTGAGGTATTAGAGGGAATGGGATGCCCTTGAAGGGCCTCATTGAGACCAAGTTGTCAATAACTACAAAGAAGTGTGTACTATTGAAGGAAGGAGACAAACATCCTGTTCAAATATATGTTGCAGATGGGAAGAAAGCTTTCACTGAAATGATGCACAGAGACCCCAGACTGATCACCGGAGATGTGTATTCTAGATTGAAGTCAACTTGTCCCCATCCATCAGCCACTTAAACTTGTTCTTTAGTTGTTCATTAAAATGTGCCATCACCTCTGTGGCTTGAGGGTGATATGGAGCATGAAGAGTTATTCTGATGTCCCATAATTGGGCCACAAATTATAGCTTGGACTACAAATCCAGAACCATTATCAGACATAATATGTTCAGGAATCCTACACAGGAAACAAATATGATCTTGTAGACATGGATATGATGGCTCAAGTCAGTAGAACTCAAGGGAATGGCCACACCAAGCCTGGAGAAAGTGCCAATTGCAGTTAAGATCCTCTGGAAGGGAGGAAATGCTAAATATGATGTGCCTATCGGAATGTCCTGGTTTAATGGCTTGGGAATCTGTTCCCAGATAGTATTTTTAGCTTTGTGTATACTGGCAGGTGGTATAGCTTTTGAATGCTCTTCTGACATCTTTTGATGACAGTGACATTCTGTGCATGCTAGCCCATGTAAGGATGGTGTCTGAATCCCATTGATATGTCATCCCATGTTAACAGATGGCATTAGTTTAAACATTTCTTTGATCTGGGATAGAGGACAGTTTAGTCTCTACATTTAACTGAGAAGCATGAGCTGTTGTCCATTTTGTTCCCCCTTGTCAGCATAGGGACCTTCATGATAAGCATCCCTGTGGGTAACAAATAGATTATTTAAGAGTAGAATTTATGTTTATCCACATATCTTATCCCCACAGGAAGACTTGTTTTATATGCCAACCAGAGATTTGACAGTGGCCTGAATAAATGAGCAAGTATAGACACAGCCCATGAGTCAGTGAAAACATAGTGGAGCAGTTTCACAAGTTTTTCACATAACCCTTTAAATTTTCCTTAACAGCAGTAATTCCCATTAGTGCTTGGAGGAGTAACAAGGGTAAACATAGACAGTAAGTCAATATCACTGATACATTAAGTAGTGGCAGTCATTCAGTGGGGGTCTGTAGTGGCCTAAGGGACCCTCCCATATTGGGGTTGGAACAAGAGTCCCAGTGGTGATGGACTAAGCACCAAAACAATAGAGCATCCTTTGTTCTTTCCACATCTTTTTGATAAGATTTGAAATTATCACTGTGATGGTAAAGCCAATGTGTCAATTCAGCCAGGTAATGGTGCCCAGTTGTTTGGTCAAGAAAGCACTGAGCTAATTGTAATACAAGTGTATTTCATGGACTTTAGCAATCTGTGAGTTGATTGCATAGATAGCTGTTTACATCTACAATCAACTAGGGAGATTGCCATCAGCATCGAGTGATGCCTCATCCAATAAGTTGAATGTCATAAAAGGGTAGGTAAGTGATTTCAGCATTCAGAGAGAGAATTCCTATGTCTACTTCAGACATAGCCAGTGACTCCTGGGAACTCATTAAAGACTTTCATCAGAGCCCCTGGTTTGCAGCCTACCCAGCAGAATTTGGATTTGTGAATCCCCATGCATGCATGAGGCAATTTTATAAAACTTCATACTATTTGCACATATCTCCTATCAGTTCTGTTTCCCTAGAGAGCCCTGACTGATACAGCTGGGTATTTGGAGTGGTTCTACAGAAACAGAGCCTTAAAAATGGGGTTTATGAATTGGTTTGGGGATTGTTGAAATTGCCTGTCTACTCTGATTAGATGCAAGGGCACTAATGACTCTCTTTCCAATAATCAAAAGGTCACTGATAGCCCATGGATTGAGTTGGAAATAGAGATATGCAAAATATCACCACAGGATACAACTACATCCATACTCATAACAGGCAAGGTACTAGGTGAGAGTGTTTTTAACACCTTAACAGAGTTTTGTGGAGTTAAGATGTAAAGTGATGTTTGCTGGTTGTTTCTAAATAGGCTGGATACAGTTATAAAAAAAGGATGAGCTGAAGGCTTCAAATTTGCAACTTAAGCACTGCATGAATGATGAGAAAGTTTCTGTGTGCTCTGAAAGAAAATCATGTTTCATGTAGCTGCAGACTTGAGATCTCTGAAAACCAGACTCAGAGTCTCATTGTACAACTAGCAGAATTACAATGGAAACTAAAATCTCAAACTTGCTGTTAAAGTGAGGGCATTGATTGGAAAGAAGTGGAACCCTGAAGATTGGGAAAGAGGCATATATGTTGATAATGATATCAGTGTAGGCACCTGGTATAGGAATGCAGATACATTCAAGAGCAAGACTGGACAGGGGGCACTTAGTCCTTGACTATAACCCCTTCAGAAACTTCAATGCACTGCCTGGGCAACAATTCTGATGTGTCAAGGGAAGATTTCCCTTATGTGGCCTGTCAGGTAAAACCTTTGTAATTGCCTATAGTCCATCCTGAAATAAACACACAGAAGTTTTAAACAGGAGCTGAATTCCTCAGGGGGAACCAGTATTGATGAAATTAGAATCAATATATTTCAGAAATCAGGAAAAAATACAGTTCAATTTTTTGACAGTAACCTCAAGGAAATATGACTTTGTTGATAAAGTTTAACTCTAAATTTAATAGATATTTAACAAGGGATTTTGACTCTATATTGATCATTGAAATAAAATAATATATTATATTGCAAATCACTTTTAGAGTTAAACCCAAAACAGTTAAAAAATTTCTTAATTTAATCTCCCCAGAATTCTACAAATATCCCATGTTTATCTCCTTTTTCATTATATTTTATTCTACAGTTCAGAAAACCAAATTACCAACAGGAAATTCAGGATCATATAATGTATATCTGAAATTTAATAAATAAAGCCCAGATTGAACAATTATTCAAAATATCAGTTGCTCCTTTGTGATGACCCTCTCTGTAGTGTCCTTGTAAGAGAATTAATATATCCCAATTCATTACTGCAAGATCAGGCCACATCATTATTTTTGGCCAATGAAATATAAGCAAAAGCAAGGAATATGGATTTCAGGGCTAACATATCTGTACCTATTTACAATATTTTTCATTCTGCCATGAAAACCAGTTACATCCCATATATAAGATGCTCCCATACCCTGGGCATACAGCATAGGTGGTGGGTAGCAAAGGAATAGTTAAATGATGAGGGACATATGTCAGAATCAAAAAGAAAACTTTTTGCCCTCTGCAGCAAGGCTTAAAATTTGTTCATCACTGCAACATAATATGGGCATAGCTGACTGATATAGTACCAAATTATTTTCAAAAAATTTATACCAACATATACACATAAGTAATATATAAGCACTAGTAATATATAATATTTTTATTTCTGTTATTTTCTGTATTATTGATCATAAAATTGTTTGAGCTTAGAGCAATAAAATTCTATTGAATACTCATATTCATACCAAACAATCATAAATAAATAAATGCACCTGCTAATAATTTATAATAAGAACCCAT
>JAQZBX010100395.1:0-11373 GCA_029593785.1 Cabassous unicinctus | reverse complement strand
GTACCGGGGCTAGGGATTGAGCCAGAGACCTCATATGTGGGAAGCCGCTACTCAACCACTGAGTCACATCGGATCCCTGAGTTGTTTTCCATTTGTTGTTTTTGTTGTTTGTTTTTAGGAGGCACCAGGAACCGAACCTGGGACCTCCCATGTGGGAAACTGGTGTTCAGCAGCTTGCGCCACATCCACTCTCTATTTATTTTTTGTTTACTTGGTACATTAGCCAGCGTTCAGTAGAGAAATGTAACTGACAGGATATATAAATGTATGCAAATATTAAGAGATTTATCCTAGGAATTGGCTCACATGACTGTGGGGATTGGCAAATTTCAATTCTGCAGGGAAGGTAGCAAGTTGGAAACTCTGTTAAAGGTTTCCATGAATTTCCCAGGAGAAGCTGGCTGGCTGAAGTGGAGATAGAAAGTCTTTTTTCCAATTGCTGAAATCATCAGTTCTCCATTTTAGGTCTTCAACTAATTGGATGGGACTTCAGTCATTGCCAAAGGCAATCTCCCTTTTTAATTGTAGATATAACAAACAAAGATGCAATCAACTGACTAATGATTTAAATCCACAAAATATTCTCACAGTAACAATCAGGCAGGTGCTTGTTTGACCAAACAACTGGACACTATATCCTAGCCAAGTTGGCACATGAACTTAACTATCATTCTTGGTTATTTGTCTCTTTAAGTATACCATAAGCTCAAAGGAGTAAAGACCATTTCATTATTACTCACTAATATATATTTAACAGTATCTAACTCATGGTCTATACTCAGAATATATATTTATTGAATGAGTAAATTTATTAAAATTTCTTAATAAAGGTTTTTAGGCATAGGTAAAATTTAGCTTATCTGCAATCCAAATGATCAAAATTCAAACATGTGGAATTATAAATATTGATGTTCCTTAATTATGAATTGACTGAGAAAATTATGCTAAACCTTTTATTAAAAAAATTTCTAATGTGTCACAGGACAAACATAACAAGTTTCATATAGACTATTAGTGCCTGAAAGGAAAAAGGTAGGCATAAATTAAAGAAAATTGTTGAATTTTTGATTAAATAAAAGTTTCTTTCTGTCA
Source organism: Cabassous unicinctus (assembly GCA_029593785.1). Classification (NCBI taxonomy): domain Eukaryota; kingdom Metazoa; phylum Chordata; class Mammalia; order Cingulata; family Chlamyphoridae; genus Cabassous; species Cabassous unicinctus. The sequence goes on along the minus strand of JAQZBX010100395.1, from coordinate 10,281 downwards.
GTGAAAATTCGACTATATTTCTTCCTTGCCAACTATGCTGGATGGTGCATCTTATATAAATTCCCATTCATGTACATAAAATAGCATTTTATCTGTGTCAAGGTAAGTTTATTAGTTCACTGAGCAGGCAAACACCATCTATTTCTTCTTTATGTTAAAGATAATGACTATCAATATTAGCACTGTCAACTTTCTCCATCCTTCTGTTGTGCTGCATGTATTTTCTCTAGTTTTCAAATTCATGCTTGGATTTACAAAGAAATGGATCAAATAAAGCACTTGAAATTGAATTTAAATGAGAAAATTTCCTTCTTTGAGCATATTCAAACCATAAGCAATAACAAAAATAGAAACAAATTGGCCTTCTGCTTATCATTTTTAAGGGAAAATGACAAGAAATCATTTTTTTAAAAAGACAATTGAGTTGGGTCTTGTGATCATCATCAGTCTTTTATAATAAAACTGGTTTAGCCTGAGCTATGAAATTTGAAAATTTTTTAACTTTGTACTATGGAAAATTTCAAACAGTCACAAACATGGAAAGAATAGTATAGTGAACCTTCATAAACTCATTGCCAGCTCCAACGATCACTGGCTCATAGCAAATCATATTTCATTTCTATCCTTATCAATTCCCCTTCTCTCCCAAATTATTTTGAAACAAATTCTAGACATCATACCATTTAATTTGTATTTCTATATGTATTTTTAAAAGGTATGGACTCTAAGAAAAATATTCACAATACAATTTCAACCACAATAACCATTATATATATTATTATATAACCATTACATTTGAATTTTAAAATTAACTCTAGTTGTGTTCAAATTTCCCTGATTGTCTCATAATTTTTTAATATTGTAGTTTGTCTGAATCAGGTTCTAAACGAACTCCATGTATTGCAACTGGTTGATATGTCTCCTCAGTATCTTTTAATTTATACCTCTACCCATCTCTTTTTACTCCTTTAAATATATTTATTGAAGGAATGAGTTCATTTTTCATGTAGACTTTCCTATAGTCTGGATTTTGCTGATTGCATACTCATGGTAACATTTCCCTCTGTTCTCTGCTTTTTTTGCAAATGGGTGGTTAGATCTAGAGGTTTGATCAGGTTTAGGATGGACTTTCTTGGTGATACTACTTCATAGGTGATGTCGTGTACTAGCATCAGGACACACATAACATCTGGTTGTTTCTTTTTTAGTGAAGTTGGGAGTCATTAATGATAACTGCATAGATCCATCTATGCACTTATTAGTATTTACAAAACAATCATATTCAAATTCTTTCATTCTTTTTATTTATTAGCTGGAATTCTTCTCTCAAGACAAACTTTGCCTCACTAACTGTTTGCTACTCAGATGCCCACTTCATACAGAAGAGTCAGGGGCAAATGTTTGATTCCATTTATTTTAAAATTAATTGGGTGTTTCTTAGAATCTTCTAAGTGTGACCAATGAAATTTTTTTTTTTTTTAATGAGAGTTTATTTTTGTGAAATAAGTAGGCCATCTGGTCAACTCTGGTCTGACTCACTAACTTTTATAAGGAGCCTTAGGATAGTAACAGTAAAGAAATGAAGAGACATATAAACTGAGATAGAATGCTTATAAAAGACTCAAGAAGAAAATGCATTCAAGAAAGTTATCACAAAGACCTTCTGCCTCCCACCACTCCCCAGTTGAGATGTGAAACTAAAGCTATATGAGAATCAATTTTATTTTATCTTTACTTTTGAAAACTTAAAAAAATTTCTATTTTATTTAAGATGGCATGATACATTGCAAATAGTCTGGTAAAATTTTATTAAAATGAAAAATCTGCTAGTTTAGAAATTAAAGCAGAATGGTTGGACAGACAGATATGCAAGCCTAGTCGATTATTCTCCTGACTCTTTGTCTTGTTTCTTATATTGACACTTGGGGCTGAGTGTACCAGACTACCAGTGACTAAGGACGGTGCTAGAAACCATTGGTCTATGACTATTTCCAAAGCTTCACAGAATCATCTTTGAAATAACAAAGTATGTGCTCTTAAATTATTCCCACTTGTATAATATTGTTCTCGAAATCCAGTATTGACTTTGTGAATTTATCTGATGATTCTTAAGTAAATTCTATTTATAATACTCTATATTATATATTTCTAAGTTATAAAAGCCATACTGACAAACCTGCATATTGCCTGCCATCTTTTTTTACTTGAATCCCCTCCATTTTGTTTATGGACATGAAATGTCTATTTTTCAAGATTGACAAGTTGCTTGTTTCAGTTCTTGAGCGAAATAATTAAAACCTAACTTTATCTGTCACACTTCTGAAGTGATGTTGAAGTATTCATTGCCCAGGACACCAGGCAGTCCACCAAAGGAAACATTTCTTGCATCCATATGGCTAGCTGTCATTTAAGATAATAACAACACCATTATAGTGATTGTCAGTGCAAATTATTTATTTTAGTGACAGGAACATGAGAAATACATTAACCAATAACTACCTAAATGAAATGTAGCACAGAGCTTATGGGCACTTTTGGTCTTACTTGGCTGCTTTTTCTTTCAGCTTGGCTGGAGGTTTAGGGTTCTCGTCTTTGGAATTACCTCTATTCTTCTCAGTTAAGCACAGACCACTGTGCCCAAGTGGCAGCACAACATGAATTTCTTTCTGGGAAACTTAAGGATGACTGGTCCCGTTCTCCCCCATTTTCAAAATAATCATGATGCAGACACTTGTTGGGTGTTTACCCTGGACAAGTTTCTATATCAAATGCTTCACATATTTTATCTTATTTAATCATCCCAACCACTTTGCAGGATGGATGAATCTCCTTTTGGAGCAGATGCTAAATAATGAGCTTCTGATTTTACTATAAACCGGTGTCTCTCCTCCAGACCATGTCGGATATTGTGCCTCAGTTTTTGACCTTGAAAATGGGGACAATAATATAGCAACCTTTTGAGGTTATTATGAGCATTAAATGAATTATTGTACATAAAGTGCTTAGCAACATGCCTGATATGTAGCAAGTGCTGTTATGAGATTGCTGAACACAAAGCAACCTAAATAAGGAGCGTTCATTTTGGCTAAATAGGAACTTGGCATAATAAGAATATTCTCGGTGTTAGAAAATTTGATGGTTTGTGGGAGCTGTGCACCCTGTCTTCTGCCTCCTGCTGCTATTGCTGCACTGTCATCGGGGGACGGGGCGGGGTGGGGGGCAGCAGCCTCTGGAGTCCCTGGAGTTGCAGCAGTTAAAGAAAGGGAATTGAGAGGGTGGTGATCTGAAGTGAGGTGGCAAATTAAAAATCTCTGCCTCCTGGAATTCGAAGAACATCTTTGAGTCAGTTTAATGTTTTGCTAGAGTATGGAAAGCCACTCTGTATTAGTCAGTAGATGCCAGATTATTCTTCAGTAACAAATAAGGCCTCAATTGCTCCTTATCCCAGCAGAGATTTATTTCCCATTGGATTATTGCTAGTCACCAAGGCAGGGTCAAGGACATGAACTTTATACTACCTCAGCTCAAAAGTGACTGCGTCACTTTTGCTCACATTTCATTCTGCAGAAATGGCTCAGAATTGTAGAAGAGAAGATGAAATATATATGTAGCATTGCTTTCTCTGCCACACTCTTCCCAGTGTCTCCTGGATACTTATCGATGACAGATAAAACATTTGTGATGAGTGATCCTGCAGTCACTGGTAAGCAAGGAAGACTTGGCAAGACCCTACTGACTGGAATTCAGGCAGTACAGAATGGTTCACTGTGGCACTCATTCACTGATTGGCTCACAAGCGGGCATAAGATTTAGTAGCAAAGAATAAAATAATGTCCTGTAAAAAGAAGGGGTCTTTGTGTTTTGCTGAGACATTTCCTCAATACTCCTGTGGACTTGGCAGAGAACTAGGACCTTTTTTCTTTATATCAGAACTTATTTTTAAAATCTTGGGTGAACAACAAAAAGACAACCAACCCAAATAAAAAATGAACCAAAGATTTGAATGGACATTTCTCCAGTGAAGATAAATGATTGGCCAACAAATATATGAAAAGCTGCTCATCATCATTAGTCATTTGGGAAATGCAAATCAAAACAACAGTGAGATATCATTTCACGTTTACTAGAATGAACGTGTTTTTGTAAAAAAACACAAAATACAAATGTTGGAGAGGATATGGAGAAGTAGGAAGCTCTGTACATTGTTAGTGGGAATGTACAATTGTGCAAGCACTGTGGAAAAGAGTTCGGCCGTTCCTCAGAAAGTAAAATATAGAATTATCATATCACCTGGTAATACCACCTTTAGGTATATACCCAAAAAGAATTGAAAAGTGGGGCTCAAACAGATATTTGCACACCAATGTTCATCGTGACATTATTCACATTTGCCAAAAGGTGGAGGCAATCCAAGTGTTTGTTCATCAATGGAAGAATGGATAAACAAAATGTGGTCTATATCTATATCTATCTATAGATAGATACACATACACACAAATGGAATATTATTCAGCCATAAAAAGGAATGAAGTTCTGATACAAGCCATAACATGGATGAACCTTGACAACATCATGTTAAGTGAAATAAGGCAGACACAAAAGGACAGATATTTTAATGACCTCACTTTTATGAATTTGAAATATGCAAGTTCATAGAGTCAGAAATTAGAGTACAGGTTACCAGGGGCAAGAGTGGGGGTGGGGTATGGGGAGCTAATGCTTATACGATACAGAGCTTCTGTTTGGAGTGATAGAAAACTTTTGGTAATAGATGGTGGTGATGCTAGCAAACACTGTGAATGCAATTAACACCACTGAATTGTATATTTGAAGGTAGTTAAAATGGGAATTTTAGGTTGTATATATGTTGCCAGAAGAGAAATTTTTAAAAAACTCCGTAAAACTGTACAACACGAAGAGTCAACCCTAAAGAAAACTATGGACTACAGTTAATAATACAATTAAATTGCTTCATCAATTGTAACAAAGGTACCACACTAATGCAAAATATTAATAATAAGGAAAATTGTATGACAAAGGTATATATGGTGATTTTTCTGTAAACCTACTGTATGAGTCAGCCAAAGGGGTGCTGATGTGAAGTATCAGAAGTCTGTTGGCTTTTATAAAGGGTATTTATTTGGGATAAAAGCTTACAGTTACAAGGCCCTAAAGAGTCCAACTCAATGTTACTTCCTTACCAAACTCTGTTGCCACGTATTGAAGCAAAGCAGGCAATGTCTGCGAGGGTTCAGCCTCCCTCTCTCTCTTTATGGGCCCAGCTTCTTCGGATCTCAGCCATAGGCTGGAGCGCTCGTTTCTTTCCGGGCCTGCTCAGCTGCTCAGGACTCTAGTCTCTTCAGCTGCAAACTATCAGGAGAGTGGCTCAGCTCTCTCTGGGGCCCCAGGATCAAGGGTGACGAGTTCTCTCCTCTTCCATGTCTACGGAGCTCTTTCTATTCCTCTGTATCTTCTTCTCTGTGTATCTACTTCTGTGTGTCTCTTTTCTTGTCTTCTTGATTGATTTCCGTTTATATAACCCACCAAGGGGTGGGGGGGCAGGGACTCAAACTGAGTCACCCTAATGATGTGGTCGAATCAAAGCCCTAATCTTAATGTAATCAAGTAAACATAAAATCTTTGGATTTAATACAATCAAAGGGTATCATGCCCAGAGTAACAGACCAGTTTACAAACATAATCAGTATCTTTTTTTGGAATTCATAAATAATATAAAAATGCTACATTTACTATTGCTGTAATTAAAAAAAAAACCAAAAATTCTGGGCAAATGTGTCATCCCAAGTGTTCATAATGGCAAGTGTCCAGCCTCTGCTTGTGTGTGTGTGTGTGTGTGTGTTTGTGTACATCTAATTTTAAAACAGATTCTGGTGATTCTGCAGTAGGACTTATTATATTTGTTTTATAGAAGAAGTAATGAAGCTTAGAAACATTGAGCAACTTGTCCAAAGTCCACAGCTGGGAAATATCAAAGCTGGAATCTGAACCCATGTCTGTCAGACTTCGTGGTGTGACATCTCCTCAATCATCCTACACTGCCCCTCCCATGCCTTTTTCTTTCAGTCTTTCACTTTTTGTTGCACCTATCTCTCTTGCTAGAATATTTTATTTCCCATCATTTATTTCCCAATACCTAACATGTGACTTTACATAACTCAGCTCACTACATGTGGGTTAAAATATTTAAAAGAAGAAAAATCTAATCTAGAAGTACACCTTACAAACCTAATTAAGGTTTTGTTTTATTAGCCCCAGAAAATTCCATGCTGTGAAAATGTGTGATGGAGAATGTTGTACATATTGTATCTACTCCACTGGACAGGTCAAGTCCCATACACAACTCTTCTGAAAGGTTGCTTTTTTCAAAGTGGTAGTGTTCTGTGTCATGTGACTCTGCAGCTGATTGCACCAAGAGACGGCATTTGATGCAAGACCAACCAGCCAATAGCTTGGCTAGAACCTCATAGGTGTCCTGCTGTGAATCTTCAGTCAGTGGAAATTACAGGAGCTTATTCCTGCAGAAAAGACAACTGGTGATTTGGTAGCAGCCAAATCATGCTTCAGACTGCAGTCATGTCTGAAAAGAAGGCAGTCAGTATGAAAAACAGAGGCGAGATCCACATAGAAACTATGTATAAGTGGAACCCAGCTAGAAGAGAGGAGAGTAGACAGAAGTGCAGAGTAGCAGAGGTGCAAATTACAGAAGAAGAGAGAGCAGTTGAGTGTTAAGGGTAGAACATAAGAAAAAAGGATCAACATTTTCTGGCTAGATGGTGGGAAACCCCGTTGCTGAAGCTGTGTTGATTCTGAGTGACTGTTAATTTCCTACACTATATTCTAATTTTTCCTGTAAAATCTGGTGGCCAGGCCTTTCCTGGGTTACACAAGACTGGCCAGGCTGTTTTTTTATTTTTGTCTGCCTTATTTCTAAGTGAACTTACCTTTTTTCTGCAGTGGCCTCACTGTTTCTTATAAACAAAAGTCTAAAACTTTATTTCTTACAATTATTGTTCTTTTGGCTTTGAAAACAGATTGGTTTTAAAATTTAGAGATTTACTTGATGTTGTTTTTTAGGGAATGCAGGGATGTGGGTCATGTGGATGAAAGCATTGATTTATGTCCAGGTTTGGAAATAAAAAAATTATTTTATAAAAACTTCAAAAAATTGTTAATGAGTCTTTCTTAGTTTCTGACATGTTTGGCTTTTGGTGCATTTTTTTGCTCTCATGGTTCTGTGGACAAAGGAAACTTATAGGTATCTTTTCTTTTTCCCACTTGCACTTTCCCAATTCTATCCCTCTCCGTCTTTTCTTATAGGATACAAAGAATTGTTTTCTTCTATTCCAGGGACCGTCCCAGTAATTGAAAGGCAGACCTTAAAATTCCAGGGAGTGAGTCTTTTTCCTTGAATTGATATTAAATGGAATGAGATTTTAGTTTGTCTTGTCGACACTGAGCAACACGTTGCTTTGGTGCAAAAGAAAAGAAGGTTTTCTACTTTTTCTTTTTTCTTTAATTCTGGGGTATAGAACACCCCTCATATGAAATGGTTTTATTCCTATTTTACAGGAGAACTTTACTATAATACTGGGATTATGGCCCAGGAAATGAAGGTTCACAGGAACATTGTAAGAGTTTGCTCACACCTGGTGGGCAGTGTGTGGCGCTTTGGGAAAAAAAAAAGTGTGGCCTTCAGCTGGACGTCACAGTGTCTGACTATGACTAGAAAAATGTTCTAGTAAATACTTGCTCAGAATTCTTTTAATAAACTTAGATTTTTAGTAAGTCTGACAGAACAATGAGAAATATGAGAAATATTTCAAATATTTATTCTAAAACCATGAAAGTTTTCTTTGAAGAAAATTTTTCTACAAATATTTTCATAGTTGTTTCCTAAAACAGATGTATGAGTTTAATCCACTATCCAACATTTCTTTGGTATGAGATGTGCTATGTTCAGCAGAATAAATGCAGCTGTTTCCGTTGAAATGAAGTCTTACAACCATGAAACATGGGTGCATCTTTTCATGTCATTTTGTACTTTTATTCTATACTTTTAAAAAAGATCAGACTTTTTGATATGTATTATTCTTCAGTATACAGAAAAATAAAACATTATTAAAAGAAATTTCTTAAGGTATTTCTATGACAATGATAACTACTTACTTTGCTTAAGACTATCCTGATTTCACACCATGCCGATTTTGAAAATGTGAAAATATTAAAAAATGAAATAACTGTGTACCCACCACCTTGTTTATGAAATAGACTGATTCCCAACACTGTTGAAGTTCTACTGTGTACTTCCCTGAGGACATCTTGCTCCTTCCCACCCTGGAGACAATTGTTTTCCTGTACCCTAAATAATTTTCAGTTTGGTATTCTAAAACTAGAAATACAGCATGTGTTTTTTGGTGACTTGTGTTTTTTCATTCAACAGTAGGTGAGATTCATCCATGTCAGTGTTTATAGCTGCCACTTTTGTACATATCCCACTATACATATATCATAATTTATAAATTCCCCAGTGTTTTGTTCCTATAAATTATTTTTCTACATACATTTTCATAGTTGTTTCCTAAAACAGATGTATGAGTTTCTCCAGGGTATATACCTAGAAATGGAATTACTAAGTCTGGATGGTAGCCTTTCCTGTCTGACGCCACAAATGATGCTGTATCCTCCCCACCTCCATCCCCAATCCCCCTCAGGGGACATGAGTCCCATTCTTGCTTAATTGATAAACTGGACTTAATATGTATATTTAGGGACCTTAGGGGAAAGAAGAGGAAGAGGAGAGGGAGGCAGTGATGCTTCCTTACCCACAGAATATGACTTTCAGCCATAGCCTGGGAGAACCAAAGGCAGACAATGGTTGAAGCAAGGCGGAATCTTCTATTGGCTCTTTTGAACATGGGTGTGAGAAGGAGCTCAGCTCCATTGGAGACTGGGTTCCCAGGCTACCACTTAGTTGATGTCACAGAACCCACTGTGAGGTCACTATGATAATATATAGATCAAAAAAGATAGCATTTCATTCTGAGAATGTGAAGATTTATTTAAAATTAAAGAAGCTAAGCTGGAAATAGCTTGGTTTTCATGCTCTGGCTTCTTTTTATGGCCTTCGAAAGTTACTGTCTCTTTGGTCTCAGATATTGTGGCACCAGGAATCTCTGGCCCCTCACCACACTCTGCCTGATATGTCTCTATTGCTCTCTTCCACAGTGTCTTCCAAAGGCCTGATGTTCACCTTTGTCATCTTATTGGATCTCTTATTTTCAGAACCCAGAGCTGCTGTGTGTAGGAAGGTTTTGAGATTCTTGAACAATGATCCAATCTTGCTGGGTCTATACCTAGGGTTACCGTCTGTGTCATAGGGTGGTTTTGAAGTTCTTGAAGAGCCGTCTGTGTTCATAGGGTGGTTTTGAAGTGCTGCTGGGGCTCTTACCTGAAGACCCTAACCTAGTTGTAGATTGACTTCTCCACTTTTTTTGAAATAAATGATAAGTTCTTGTCCTCTGTCTCAAACATAGTTTTGTCCATTGTGTCCCCAGGTAGTTTGGACAGGGTATGGTTGTAATCCACTGGTGTTCTCAGGAGGTAAACTATTTTTTCCCAATTAATGAAAAGCTCTTTTGCATCTGAAGAGGGACACAGCTGAATGTAAAAAGAGCCACCAGTGGCAAGCTTCAAGTGCAGCTGCTGTCTTTGACGGCTATGGACGGATATCTTTACAAACTTCAAGGGAAGCAATCTGGTTAGCTCTAAGGTTTTTGTAGGTTTTGGGCCTTCTTTCTCGGTGTCTGGACAACTGCTGGCATACTCTTCTCTGGGGACAGCTGGTCGGGCCAGCAGCATGACATCAGGGAGTGGAAGGCTGGGGCTGGTGGATGCGATTCCCACAGTCATCACCTGAATACGATTGTGCACATCAATCAGTTCTCCTCTTTTGTTGACCTGGATGAAGTCGCTTTCAAACATCGGTGCATACTTGAACACAGAATATTCTCCCCTGTACAGTTGTCGCTGCAGTTTCCCCATGGTGGTATTGAACATGCTCACTGCGCGGCTGCTTTGAGCCGTGTAGTATGGCAACATAGTTTCCTTGCTCATGGCTCTTTTATCAAGACAGCTTCTCGCAGCTCCTCCACACCTTCCTTAGCACACTGCGGAGCAGCCCGGTTGCTCTGGCTTTCCTGGCAGGTGGGTGAACGTCGGTGTTCCGAAGACTCCCCCCTTCCTTTTTTTTTTTTTTTTTTT
>JAQZBX010100394.1:0-11375 GCA_029593785.1 Cabassous unicinctus | reverse complement strand
ACAAGCGGCAAGGGGGGGGGATAAATAAATAAAATAAATAAATCTTTAAAAAAAAAAAAGAAAATACTACGTGCAGAGTGCCTGCCGACAGCACTTGTTCATAGACCTTTGGTCATTTCCCCTCCTCCCTTGTAGCAGTTTGGCAGTTTGATATAGTTATGAATTCCAAAAATAGATATTGGATTATGCTTGTAAACTGGTCTGTTCATCTGAGCATAATTAAGTTATGATTAGGGATTTGATTGGGCCACGTCAGTAGGGTGTTGAGCCCCGCCCCTTGGTGGGTGGGGACTCAAAGATAAAAGACATGGCAAAGGACAGAGTTGTAGTAGTTTTGATGTTGGAGTTTTGATGCTGAGTGTTAATGCTGGAGCCCAGGGGAGTAAGCACACAGAGGACCTTGGTCATGAGGAAGGAGAGAAAGCTCTAGGAAAAGAGACGAGACGTTCGCCTGATGGTTCGCAGCTGGCCTTGTGGAGAGAGGCAGAGCCTAGAGAGCCTCATAATCTACAGCTGACCTTGTGGAGGAAACAGAGGCACTAAGGCCGGAGAGAAACGCAGCCCCAGGGAGAGAGGAACCCAAGAAGCCTGAACCCTGGCAAACGTCGGCAGCTGTCTTGCTCCAACGCGTGGCAACGGTCTTTGGTGAGGGAAGAAACTTACACTTTATGGCCTGGTAACTGTGGACTTCTACCCCAAATAAATACCCTTTATAAAGACCAGCCGATTTCTGGTATTTTGCATCAGCACCCCTTTGGCTGACTAATGCATCCCTCTACCACCGTCTCACTTGGGAAGGTCCCTTCATTTCTTAATTTTTACCGAGATAAAACTGAGATTAAGAACTTGCCTTTCTTGTATGGAAGGTCTTTTTTAGCAGCAAAGTGCTATATGAACACTTCGGGGATCTTTCCTTCTTGCCCAAGCACTTCTGGCCCATTCCCTTCCTAAATCCACCCATCACTGGCTCTCTGGAATTTATGAAGAGTGCCACCACCTACCTGGATGGTTTTGGTGAGCTTCAGAGCAGGGGTCACCGTCCCAATGGGTGGGCTCACAAAAGCAGCAGGAGAGCTCCGCTTCAAGCTGATCTTCTCCCGGGCATCCGCCACCTGCCGGGGCTTCTGGGGCACCGTGCTCTGCTGTTTGCGGGAGTTCAGCATCTCTCTGGCATCCTGCACTTTCCCTTTGATCCGGAATCGGGCATCTTTCTGCAAAAGTTTCTCCCGGGCATCCTTGACTCCCAGCCTGAGTCGGGCATCTGAGAGGCCGATCTTCTGCCGGGCATCAAACCTCTGCTGGAAGGTGGCTGTGCGGGCTGGCTGGCTAAGAAGGCTCGGCTGGATCCCAACCCGAGATCGCACACCTCCAACTCCCGGTCTGGCGTTGAGCCTGCAAATAAAAATTGCAATATTAAGTGGATCTGGATATCAACAGTTGCCTGTGGAAGTAGAGAGCTGCGGTAAAACTTGGGCAAGAGGATGTCCTGGAGAAACCAGAAAGCTGCTCCCTGCCTGAGCAAACAATGAAGTCTTTATAAAGCAATGGCTTTTGAACTTTGTAAACTAAATTTGGAAGGAGGGCCTGGTGATTTCCACCACTAGTTAAGACTGTTTTGCTCCCTAAACCAAGAATTTTGAGATACCATTCTGGACAATAACCTCCAACCCACGCCAGTCACGTAAAATAAGCAAATCTCCAAAATATCACAGCCCCACACACGCGAACAGAAACATTAAAGTTTTCAAAGCTCGTCCACCTACGTTCTCTCAAATCAGCCCTCTCAGTGTCCTGTGAGGTAGACGTTCTTACAAGTGTTTTGTAGTGGGAGAAACAAACTTGGAGAGGCTAAGTGATCAACAGAGAGTGTGCAGCCAGCCTCTGGCAGCCTTGTGCCTCTACTGCAGGCAGACGCCTCCACAGGCCCTGGAACCAAGAAGGCCAGTGTGTGGGTCTGGCTAAGAGTTAGGGGACTAACAGACTAAAGAGACAGACTTGATAGAAAAGAAAAATAAAGCCACCCTGCAACAACAACAACATCACCAGCAGCTCAAATGCATTAACTACAACTCCATTAGGGGCCCTGTTCCCTCTTTCCAGGGCCTCTGCTATTCTGAGAGTAAAGAGAAGACCCTGCCAAGCACAATCCTGGAGGACCTTCCTCGGGTCTGCTGGCTTCTCCTGCCGCCCCCTCCCCCCGCAGTCACCTTAAGACTCCAACCACCACCCCGGGGCAGGCGCTGTGCCTGGGCAAGCCCTGCTCCTGTGGCTACGTCCCCACTTTGGGAGGCCTCTGGGAAGGTAAGGACAGGGAGAAGGGCGGCTGCCTGGGAAAGGCTGCTCAAGAGAAGACTGCTTCTACCAAGACGGCACCCCCAGCCTGCACCGACTAGCCCGATGCTCCGCCAGGATCCTGCTTCCAACCACCCACACAGCCAGGGCCCTGACCCTCAGAGTGGGCCCCACAAGGATCTCACCAGCTTTGAGGACCTCCCACACGAGCGCAAACTACAACAAATTGAAAGGCTGTATTCACATAGAGGGAGTCACACACATGCCAATTCAAAGCTGATCCACAGAAGGAAACACTCCCAAAGATTTCCCATCTTCTTCTGTTTTCCAAAGTCCACCTCCTCCCCTCACCAGGGCACCCCTCATTACCAAGCAGTTCCTCCTATTCCTAACTGAGGGGTGGAACGAGGTCATCATGTGCCATTCCATGCTTCTACAATGCCATAGAAGTGGGCACGACACCCCACAGCACTGACTGTGCTTTCAAGAAGTCCAGTTACCCAATTTTACTAATCATTCTAGCAAAACACATAGCCCAGAAAAAAAGTGTGTGTATGGGGGATAACCAATTCAAAGTGATTATTTAGAATAACTAAAGAATAAGGTTCTTGAAAATAAGTGCCACTTCCCTGGACAGGGAATACAGAAAGGGATGGATTCAAAAGTTTTCTAATTTGCTCCAACTCTATGCTCATTATCCTTCATGTAAGGATGGCACATCAGGCTTCTGCAGCCTTCACAGCCCTCAACAGTTTCAAATCCATGCTCTGATCAGCAGCGGCCAGCTGAAATGTAGAGCTGAAAATTCTGAAGAAATGTCCAGAGTCTCCAGGCGCATGCTGTGCTTAATAAGCAATGCCTGTCTGGCCCACGAAAGGGGCAATGGCCACTGGGGACTCAGTTTATTCTAGAGGCTTTGATACACACTTCCCTTGAACCTCCCAACAACCTTGTGAGTTAGGTTATAACCCCCATTTTGTAAATGAGGAAACTGAAGTTCAAGATTACCACAATGGGGGGCAGATGTGGCTCAAATGGTTGGGTGTCCGTATCCCATATGGAGGGACCTGGGTTCGATTCCCAGGACCTCCCGGTAAAAAAAAGAAAAAAATTACCACAAGATCAGAGCTACTCAAGGTGAAGGTTAGATGCGAACTTAACCGTCTCTACTTAAAGCACTAATAAATCAAGCACTGGCCAAAACTAGACGAGTTAAATGAAGGGTGAGCCCTCCCCCCACCCCAAACTTCAGGCTGAAGAAAATTTTAGGATTCCAGTCACACTCGAGAACAAAGAGTGACTTTCCAGAGACCAGGGGCAAGCGCACACGCCACGGACGGCCAACAGTGCCCTTGCTTGGGGACCAGGCTGCCTTGTACCAGCGTTTTTCTTTGAGTGAGATAAAAGGTCCACTTAGGGGAGGGTGGCGATGGCAGTGGTGAGTGCAGGAGCAGTGGGGTAAGCGGCTCCCGAGTTCCACGCATCCAGTTCCCTGGTAACGGCCAGTCCTCTGCACTCCTTTTGTGAAGGCTTTAAGGGGTTTCCGTGTGAAGGCTTGTGATAATCACTGAGCCTCTTCCTGAATGGAAAGATAGGTATTCATCGCAGCAGGCAGCAGTACTGCTTATAAGGCAGGCATTAGTCACCAGGAATTTTTCAAATAAACACTCCTGCTGGGGGCAGGGCTCTAAAACAGAGTCCACTGTGCTGCCCTCCCACCCCAACTGTGCACAGCTCCCAGACAAAGCCCAGCCCCTCCGAGCTGCCTCCCTTCTGACCCCAACCTCTGCTCCAGCCTCACCTTCCTAGGCAGGGACTATCTGATGTTCCACAAGCACTTGCTGCACTTCGGGCCTCTGTAAATGTTTGGAGGGGGAGGGGAGAAAGTTTTGAACAAGTCTCTTGACTGCTCAGGGGGCCTGGGAAGCGTGCTGCCTGCCTCTGACCCTCAGTGCTGCAGGTGGATGAGGGGCAAACACCCACGGGACCCTGAGCTCTCCCCACAAGGCCCCTGCCTGGAGCCTGGCGCACACATGATGCCCAAGGAGGGTCTGTCGGGGGCAAGGAATGCCTCTCCCTCTTGGCTCTGTCTCTGGAGGCCAGGGCAGCAGCCAGCTCTAGAAGACTACATCCAGTCCAAAGGATCTGGGTCCATGGAGAGGAGCTCTGGATTATTCTAAAGTAGATTTTGGGGGTTCTTGGAATGTACCAGGATGGGGTTAGAGTGAGCATGTGTGTTGAGACTATTTTTATAGAGAGAAAACAGTTTAAACTATTACTGAGGGTCTACTCTAAATCAGGCACTTTAGGTGTTAGGGACACAAAAACAACACACTATCGCCTTATCTACTAGTCTTGGGCAGATGTTTCATTTTAAAATTGAACTAATTCTTCCCCTCCAAGCTAAGTAACTCAACTCATTTCCCTCCATTTCTTTTATCTTATTTCAACAAAGAAAAAAGCAATTCAGGCCAGGACCAGAGGCCCCCCCACACACCCACCATCCCCACCCCCAGCTGCAGGCACTCCCCAGACAGGCATCCGGCCCAGCGCTGCTCACCTCCAGTGTACTCCAGGCCTGCAGCACCGGAATTTCCCACTAAGGCTGCCACCTTTACCCAACTACGTGGAGACAGTGGGCAGCCCGCTATCCTCTGAGAGTAAAGCCATCAAATCAACATTCAATGAGAGGATGCCTTGACTAACTTAACCAGCAATGCTCTCATCCAAAGGAAGAATCCACAAAGGGGGTGCAGGCCCACATGGCAGCTGGCGCCCACTGCTGCCCAAAGGAGACCCAGCCAGGGGTCACGAGCAACAGAAGTCACGAGAGAGATGTGCTGTGCTTGGGGAAGGTCCCACCATGGCCTGGATGCAGGATCAGTCAAAACCACCCCTCCCTTTCTCTAATCTCATATTAATCAAGGACTCTGGATGATTAAACGCTGGTCCAGGTAATAACAATAATGATGACAATGATTTTTTTTTTCACACTTACAAGTGTGATAAACACAAAACAGAATGGCTGCTACAGGAAACAGGAACCTTTGAAGACCTCAGAATCACAAGGCACAAGGTGGGGAAAGAGTTCATGGACATTTCTCCAGGCTCTCCCTTTTGTTATTCCAGGAAGAAGAGGAAGGAAACTTGCTGAGATGTTCAGAGACTCTTCCTAAGCTATTAAGCACTAAGTTCCTTCTGCTGGCTCCCCCAGAGCAAAGGGCAGGCATGCCTGGTGCCATTACAAAGACTTGGGTTCCCTAAGCTCAGGGTTCCCCTGATACATTCCACTGATGATGCAGGTGTCATCTGGCCCTTTTGGTGCTGCCCAGTGGGAACTGAGTTCAGCAACTGGTATAAAAATGCTGATACTCTGGTGACAGTTATTATCGCGAGACTGTGAAAGGCTAGCTTGTTAGCTTGCAAGTACAGTAAAATCTCAGACCTTTTACAGTTTTTGTCAGGGATCCCCAGATGTAGTTTCTCTCTTTGTTGGCTGTGCAAATGAAATAAAAATAGAGTTTCCAGCAAATTTACACCCAAACACAGCATACAGTCTAGCTTTCTTCTGCACTAGTCTCTACTTGCACTCTTTACCCCCATCCAGTATTAACAAAGTAGCAATGCAATAGTCCCACACTGAAAATTGGATCATGTTTGCTTCCTTACTTAAAAGCCTTCAGTGATGGAGACGATGAAAGCTAACATCTAATGAGCACTAGTATCTGTCAAGCACTTTTCTAAGCACTTTAAATAATTCACTTAATCTGTACAATACTCTAATGAGGTAGCTATTCCTACATTTTATAGATAAAAAAGGCACAGAATGGTACAGGAACTGACATAAGACTGCATGGAAAGTGAGGAAACTGGGGAGCTGAACCTTGGCAGTCTGACTCTAGAGCCCCAAAGTTTTTCTCTCCCGTCCCTGGCCCCCGGCCCCCTTTTTTGCACAAATAACTGGGAGGCATGTACTTTTATACCTTAGGTAAAGGTCCATGACTTCTGATAATTGCCATCATTTGCTGAACACTTATGACATGGTTGGATATTACACAGTACAAACTTAAAAATATACATTCCCACATTTAATCTTCTCAATGACTTGCCAGGAAGCATCATTACAAATAAGAAAACTGCTGAGCTCAGAGGTCACCTGGCCAGAGACAAACAGTTGTGCCTGCCTGAGACCATGTCCGCCTGGCTGCACAATCCCTCTTCTTCCTGTGGATCCAAACATCCCCCTTTCCTGCAGCCCCAACCCCTGTCCAACAAAAGACTGCACACACACTAACAGCAAAAAAGTACACACCTGCGGCAGGGAACTGAGGGGAGTAGTAGCAGAGGGAGCATGTCTTGGGAAGCTGACTCATTCATCAACTGCTGAACCAGCCCTGAAATCCTGGAGAGATTTAGAAGTGGCCAGAAGACCCAGCACCAACTCCTTATCAGTTACCAGAGGGAAGACCCAGGAGAGAATTACCCACGGATAACAGGTGAGGAAACCAATACTTACTGCATGCATGTTATGAACCAGATGCCAGGTGAAGGGCTGGCTGGTGAAGTATGTGGTGGGCGACACTTGCAGTGGATATGTGTGTAGGGGGTGGAGAGAGGGGATACATTTCAAATACCAAGAAAAAGAATCTATTTTCTAGCCACAGAGCCGCTGGAGCTATAAACACCTGCCCAAGGAAACAATATCCAACAGCTTTACAGCCTGGATGTTTACAAAGACATCTGGACTTAATTAACGTGGATTGGAAAACTATTGGCAGAGTTCCCACTTCTTCACAGAGGTGAATTTGAATTCAGCTCAGAAAGGTTGGAAATGACTGATAGTTGTCAAGGGTCTGGAAGTTTGGGGGCACATAACTGCAACTCATCTCCACGGCTCCTCACAGGGTTCCAGAGTGACTGGCCCGCGTGCGCGGAGCTACACCCATCAAGAAACAGCCTGCCTCCGGCTCGTCCCACCAGCTTCTCTGCCCGAGCCCGAGGCCGAGGCAGCCAGCTCCGGGCGCGCACGCAGCCCCGCTGCCCCGCTCTCCGTGGCGCCCTCTCCCAGGCCCCAGTTCCTCGTTTGTACCACAGGGGTAACAGCTGCAAGGAGCAAACGGGGCAGTGTCTACCAACGCGCTCAGGGGACTCAGAACGCCGTCCAGAGGGAGGGGAGTCTCAACGGCGGCTGGGAGGCGTGAGACGGGAGCAGGATTTGGAATTTAAAGTTCCGGCTTGGAGTCGCGCCGGAGTCTGAGCGGTCACTGGGCGCTGAACTTGAGGGGCCTCGCTCCTCCGGCCCACCCAGAGCAGCAGAGGTGATGGAGGGGCGCTGCTCTCAGGGCAGCCCCTCCGCACCCGGGGAACGCAGTCTCGGGGCGCCAGGGGCCGCCCTCGCCCCTCCCGGCGGCCCGGGCCGCTCCCCAGAACCCGACACCCCGCCCCCCCACCCAGCCGCGGCCCAGCCAACCTCCCCGGACCCTGGGGAGCGACGGCGGCTCCAGCCAATGGGCGGGCGAGCCCGAGGCGGCGGCGCCGACGAGCCAATGAGGAGCGCGGCTGCGGCAGGGGGCGGGCGCAGACGGCCCTTCGCGCTGCGCCCGGGCCGCTCCCTCCTCCGCCCCGAGCCCCGCTACACAGTGGACCCTGAACCCCGAAGGGAGAAAAAGCCACTCACCACCCCTTCGCCGCCGCCCCGCGCTTGCGGATGAGCTCATCCAGGGATATGTCCGCCATCTTGCACCGCCGAGCGAGCCGAGAAGCAGCTCACACTCCCTCCGCCCTCGAGCCCGCCCCTTTCGGCAGCTACGGGGCGACTAGCTGCTTCCGGCCGAACAACTCTCGCGACAGCTCAAGCCAGGACAGCACCGGAAGGGGAGGGGACTGCTCCCCGTGAGCCTTCGCGATGCCGGCAGCTTATCTGCATACAGCGGGTTGGAGCATTCCTCTTCCTTTTTTCCCCCCAGACAAACAAATCAAATGAAAAATGACATAAAAAAATAACTAGTGAGTAAGATAAACTTCAAAGGAATGAATCTATCCGTCTAGCGATTCACTTTTGTACTCAACGTAGGGTTAATGAGAATGGAATTCGTTACCCAGGAAGCAAGCGTTATGCTACTTTATGCCTTAAACTTATGAGTAAGGAAAATAACGATTCGGGGTGACGCCCGAATCCTCACTGCGAATGTGAGACGAATTTTTGAGCGGGTAAAGGTTGCCCCTAAGGTGACCCGCCTACTTTGCGGGATGCCTGGGAGTTGCGATCTGCCCGATCCCCTCTATATTTGAAAAATAGATTAGTCGAAGTTCTTGTGAATGTGAAGGTCTGGTGACCGAGAGTCGCGGTGTGGCTATGATCCTCGGGAGTTGGCCCTCGTGTACCCGATTTCTCTCTTGGCAGCTTCCTGCTCTCGTATTTGAAGTTACAGTTCTCAGCGGCAGTGGCCTTTCACTCCTCTGTGCTTGTCCTTCTGGTCTGCACAATGGGGCAAGTCGTGCCGGCCTCACTGGTTGATGCGGTGATGCCAACAGTTCATTCGTTAAACTGAGCGCTCCCATCCTCCGTTCCAGTTGAGGGCCTGACACGAGGAAGGCGCTCAATAAATACTTGTTGCATCAGTGCTTAAAAAGTACAGGCCACGCCCTGGGCTCAGTGGCTGGCTTGGGCTAAAAGACCTCCTTGAGTTATTATTTTATAAGGCCAACAATGCAAGCAGTTATGTGAACTCTAGACAGAACAATTAAGACACCTGGCATCAGAAGCTTCGTGGAGAAACTGGGCAAGAGGCAGTAAAAGTATCTGGGATTGGGCACCAGACAGGAGGTATCCAGGTTTCACCCTGGGCAGCCGTGATTTGGATTCTGGCCCTTCACCTCCCTGGACCTCGTTTCCTCACCTGTAAAATGGGACCATTAACCCCCGTGGGATCATGGGGTGGGGTGAGGGACAGATAAGGTGAAACCAGGAGGATGGCAGGAGTTCAGATTCCCTGAGCCTTAGCACAAAAATATTCAATATTAAAAAAGTCACTGATGGGGGACAGATGTGGCTCAAATGGTTGGGTGTCCGTCTCCCATAGGAAGGGACCTGGGTTCGATCCCTGGGACCTCCCGGTTTAAAAAAAAAAAAAAGTCACTGAGGAAAGTGGATGTGGCTCAAGTGATTGAGCTCCCGCCTACCACATGGAAGGTCCCAGGTTCGGTTCCTCGTGCCTCCCAAAAAGACCAGCACACAACAGACACAGCAAATGCAAACAATGAGGGGGTGGGGAGAAATAAATAAAATCTTTTTTTAAAAAATCACTGAAAGGGGAGCAGATGTAGCTCAAGTGGTTGAGTGCCTGCTCCCCATGTACGAGGTCCTGGGTTCAATCCCCGGTACCTCCTAAAACAAAACAAAACAAAAAAGTCACTTAAAAACTTGAAAGCCAGCACAACGGGGTCATAAAAGGAGACAGACCATCTAGCTCTGGGACTGTGGGCCCCTCTGCCCAGGGGCCATCTGGAGATCTTTGGGGCATTTTTCCGGGGACCCCAGGCACGCAGGTGGAGGTGGGGGCGGATGGGTGGGCCTTCCCACGGGCCCAGGACAGCCTGGAGGGCTGAGGCCTCACTCTGTCTCTTGGATGAATCCATAGGGCTGGCGTGAACCTACACTGCATTTCCAGGAAAGCAGCCCTGCTGAAAACCCAAAACACTTGGCTGGTTCTGTCTGGAAATTCCCCAAGCGTTCCAGCTGCATTTTGGGGGACACAGTCCTGGGGAGCTGGCGTCAATCCCAGCACACCCCAGGGCCCAGCTTTTATACGTAAAACACATTCTATTACCAAGTTCTTTCCCATCCTGCTCTTTTATACTTCAGTGGAGTTTTGTTGATTTAATTTCTTTGTATAGGTAGATGATATTACCTGTGCACTCCAGGAAGGTAAAGGGGCTGCTATAAATAATTGCAGTAAAATAATTACAGCAAAAAAATAAAATGTGGTATATACATACACTGGAGAGGAAGGATGTTCTGACACTTCCTACACGGAAGGACATCATGCTGAGGGAAATAAGCCAGACAGATGGCCAAAGATGGATATGAAACAGCTAGAATGTGCACATTAACAAAGCAAATGACACATGGGTGGAATGGGAGTTAATGCTTAAGGGATACAGAATTTCTGTTGGGGGTGATGGCAAAAGTGTGGTAATGGATGGTGCTTTACTCGTTTCCTTCCAACAATTTTAGTTTTAGGCCTTGCATTCATGTCTGTGACCCATCTTGAATTAATTTTTGTATATGCTGTGAAGTAGGAGTCCACCTACATTATCTTGCATGCAAATATCCAATTGTCCCAGCACCATTTCTTGAAAAGACTGTGGTCTCAGGACCCTTGTCAAAAATCAACTGCCTGGTTCCTAAAGAAGTTGAATATAGACTTGCCATGTGACCCAGCAATACCACTACTGGGTATATACCCAGAAGAACTGAGAGCAGTGACTCGAACAGACATCTGCACACCGATGTTCATAGCAACATTATTCACCATTGCCAAAAGTTGGAAACAACCCAGGTGTCCATCAACAGACGAATGGATAAACTGGCATCTATACACAATGTAATATTATGCAGCTGTAAGAAGAAATGAAGTGGTGAAGCATATGGCAACATGGATGAACCTGGAGGACATTATGTTGAGTGAAGCAAGCCAGACACAAAAGGACAAATATTGCATGAATGCGTTATGAACCAAATACATTGTGTAACATATTGCTTGATTCAAAAAAAAATTTATATATATATCCATTTAATTGAGAAATGTATATATTAAAAAAAATACAATTGTATTCTTTTGCAAAAAAAAAAATCAACTGCCTGGAGTTTTGGTAATGGAAGGTGGTGATGGGAGCGCAGCAGTGTGGATGTAATTAGGACCTCTGAATTGTGTATTTGAAAGAGATTAAAACGGGAATTTCATGACGTGTATGATAGTTTGACAGCAGAGCTCTGAGCGCCACGGAGCGCACACTCTGGATGGGCTGTACAGGGCAGGGGACCAGGTAACCCAGTGAGCCACGTGGTGAGTGACGGACCG
>JAQZBX010100393.1:0-11373 GCA_029593785.1 Cabassous unicinctus | reverse complement strand
TTGAATAGTTAATAAGTGCCAGGCACTATCCCAAATACCTTATATGAAATATTTAAGCTTCAAAAATCCCATGAGATAGGTATTATCATCATCATGACATACAGCAATAGTTCTCAAACTTTTTTGGATTTACACTCTGATAAATCGGTGAGGACCCTAAAGAGCTTTCGTTTATGGAGGTTATATCTGTTGATATTTACTATATTTGAAACTCAAACTTGGAGTTTTAAAATATATATTAATTCACTCACAAATAATAAATCTTTTACATGTTAACATAAACACATACTTATCGAAAATATATAGAATCCAAAATTTAAAAAAATAGTAAGAATAGTGGCATTGTTTTACATGTTTGCAAATCTCTATGAAATCTGGCTTACAAAACAACATCTGGAGTTATATCTGCTTCTACTTTCTATCACAAGAGCAATGTCAGGTAGCCTCTGGAAACCTTCACTGTATGCTCGTGAGATGATGAGAGTGAAGAAGGCAAATAATATCTTAATTCTTATGAAAACTAAGAGGGATCCCCAAAGAGGTCACAGGGCCCCAAAGGGGCCCTGGTCCATGGTTTGAACACTGCTGGTATGCAGTAATGCTGACCTTCCACAGGGAAACTGAGGCTCAGGAAAGCTGGAAAACATGCCCATCATCCTACTGCTCATACATGGCCATTTATGTTTTTATGAATTTTATGTAAAATATGGCCATTTATTTTTTTACAAATTTTAAAAACAGCCACAAATATAGATTTAGTTAAAGGCACATTTGCTAGACCATTTGTCTCTGTATCTACAATCATTTGCCACTGCTGCCTCTACTCTTGGGGAAGTAATCACAAAATATATAAGAAATGATGAGAGTCTCCAAGGATGAAATGCAATCTTGGCCATTTTCATGTGAATCGATGGGAAAACCACTAAATTCCAAGTACTATTAACCCATATTTCTGGCAGAGTAAAAGAATAATATGAATCAAACTCCAAATATCAACCTAAGCTCAGGCAAAGGTTTTATTACAATTGACATCCCCATAGTATTTTTCCCCTACCATGGTATCACCAAATGCCTTACATGAAACTAGAGGGATGATTACTGTCCTTTCATACCTTGGGGCAGAGAGTCACACTCTAAAATCTTGGTGAAAAGGTTCAATAAATCATCCCGCTTCCACATTTCTAATAAGAGCATGGCTGTGAGCAGGGTACATGTTAGGAGAACAGGTCTGTTTCTACAAGGAAGCCCAGGACCATTCTCTCCACACACTCAAGCATCCCAGGGAGTCACCGCCGCCGGGGATACGACAATGCCAATTGCCAGGTGCACCTGTCAAATGGGCAGATGGAGAGACGGGTGGCAGCAGTCCCTGAGTAATGGTTAAATTAATTAGTCTGTCCAAAGCAGATCATTTAATTACTCATCCCTTCAGATATTCAGGGTGAGGGCAGATTTTAGAGAAGCTTCAACCACAACTGAGTTGAAGAAAACTTCTTTATCAACTTTTTCTAATACATAATGCCAGTGTTTAGCCCAAAACTTTAAAACACTAATAATTACTCTCTTACTACATACTTTAGAGGAATCTTTATGAATTGTTGGCCTTCACAGGATTTTTTGCCACAATAACTAACAGCAGGAAACTCGACAGGGCTGACACATATACCCCACTGATTTTGGTGAGGGAGTTTATTATGTTGTGCTATGCTGATTAAGGAATAGAAAAAGAAAAACACAGACACTTTTTAAAAGAATTTGGTGTGATGGAATACAGGGATAATTCATAAAAACAAACCAACCCTAATTGTAATGCCTCCCCCCAGATGCTATCCTTATTGAGCTATCCGCAGCTCTCTAAAATTTTAATAAAAAGGAGCTATCCAAATCCTTCTCCAATATAAATGCCTCACAATTATTCTACTCTGAATGTTCTTCCATGATCAAGAACAGTAGCTCAAATTACATCCCCATCTTCATTTAGCTGTTCAGTGATTCAGCCAGATAGTCACTTCTGCAGTCTACTCTGCCTACTAGTTTGTAATATCCTAGAGGGCTGGTGCTTTGTGGTCCTTCTGTTTCCAAGGCATACACACATCCTCAGTGGATGAGAGGCTACGCTTCAGGGAAAAACAGTTTCGCAGACTAGAGGCTGATGGGGAGGGGAAACTACAAGCTTCCTTCAAGTATGTTCAGAGTCAAAGGTTAGTGCAGGCTCCAGGACTTACCAAATGTGGAGATAAAACCACATAAACTTCATGTAACCAGTCAGACACGTAGCATTTTGTACATTTTAGATGTGCCAAATACTCGTGTTAATAAAAAATTAAACCAATGAAGGAATGAACTTGTCTTCCTGGGTTTTCTCCATTTTTTTTTCCCACTTGAAAGTGTTGTCTTTCACTAGCATGATACATGCTTTCATCCCAAAACTTTTGGTAAGACCAGGCTCTTCTAATTTTAATTAAACCAATACTGAATTACAGTGTCCCATTACTCCCTTCTCTCTTTGGGGCAGAGTGAAATCCCAAAGCTCTCTTACCTAATGTATTTCTAAAATAAATAGAGCAAAAAACTCCACCAACTTTAATATAGGAATTTCTAGTCTGAACTCTTGCAATAACTTCTTCCTTGATAGTACATCAGTTCAAGCTCTTCTCAAGAGATCCCCTTGAGATATATCTTTTATGAATCATTGCAGAACCACTTGATTTCTTAGTTAATTCTCACTTCTGGAAAAAACAGATTTCTGATTTAAGATTCCTTATGTTTCCATGTTTTCTAAGAAGCTTGGAATTTTCTCTGTTTTTATATCTCCCCTTCCCCCCATATTTCTCTTACTTCTTCTTTTAATAGTATAATCCCACTAAAAAGACAAACCTAGGTGTACGTTATGTATGGCAATTAAGAATGAAGAAACACTTTGGAAATCAACAGAATTTTACAAATAATGTTTAGTTTTCTTCCCGTGAAATTTGGTAACAGTGAAAAATCATGGTCTCTATATAGCTTAATAGAGACAGGAAATTCTTAAAGAAATTAAAACACAAGCAGACCCTATCCTAAGAAGCATTACACACCCATGAGGGTACATGACAACAGGCCTTGGGTGGCAACTAATTAATTTCCATGGCTTTCAATGGTCAATGACCCTGAAATCTCATTCTGTCTCTATTTTGACAGAGGCTGCAAAGTACTATCAGTGAGTAGACTCAAGCCATCTGTCTAGGCTCAGAAAAATAAGGCTTTTCTGAGTTTCAAAAAGAAAGAAGTTGAAAGGCGTAATGAATGAAGTCTTTGGTGGACTAACACACCAAAGATTACACTATAACACCCTCCTTCCTTCAATCATGGAATGAATCGCACAAACAAGGGTGAATTCCACTCAACAAAATGGTGGCTTCTATGCAGACTGGTAATGCCATCAATTCATTCCACAGATATTATGCTGCCTACTATATTGGAGGCACTTTGCTAGGCTCTGTGGAATGTACAATGATGATCATAACTCAATCCCCAGTCTGGGAGTGTTCTGTCCCAGAAAACAGATCATATGTCTATATCCACATGTACTTATATTTTAATATCTAATATATCTCCTGTTTGTACATAATTCACTTCTCTATACACAAATATACACATATACATAGGTTGGCAAAATATAAAGTGTTCCACAATACAATATATTTTCACCAGAGTATAGGTTTACTTTTGAGCAGGACAATCAAGGATGTCTTTTTTAGAATAAATGGCACTCACATATCACAAAAGTTAAGAGCCATAAAAAGTCAGAAGCCAAATATAGGGAATTATAGCAATAAAACTAGAAACTATTTACTGCAAAGTCTGTTTTTTTAATCTAAGGAACTTACTTTTTTAATATTCCATTTCTCAAGAGAGTTAAGAAAACTACATGAATGATTCAAATGGCACGATTTCTATTTAAACCTCCACAGGGGCATGTGATCTTAGTACCTACGTATCTACGTATGTTTAGTTCTTTCATCTTTACATTCTTTTCAGTAAGATTACTATGATGTCCAGTACAAGATAAGGTAAGGTGTTGCCTTGGGGGCTGTATTAATAGAATGTTGACTTAGTTGGACTTCTGCAGTGGGGATGATTTGTAAACACACTTACACCCTCTCTGCCTCTTCCCCTCATTACGGGGCCATATGTTGGCCACGTGCTGGTGGGGAAGATTCGGGTGAACCTGCAGCCTTGTAACTGTTCTATCTATAGACACAACCCATAACCAGGCCCTCATTAAATTAGGTCTCTACCCAAATGAGCCATTATTAAGCCTCAGGCACAGTATAAATTTACTGATTTTTATTAATCATTCAACTTAATAGCCTTCCCTAAAGTATTTAGTTAAGAGTAATTTTGACACTTTGATCATCTGCCAAATCATTTTCATGAGTCCATAATCTATCAGAACCAACCTTATTATTTTCCTTTCAGAATTCTTTTCAAAAACACTTTTTATAACCCAGTTAGGTTATTCTTGTCTCATCTTTTCATATGGATTGTATGAGTTAAGTTTCTCCTGGTCACAAGTAATAGAGAATCTGGCTAGGACCAGGAAAATGGGGTGTTTCATTGTAGGGTTTATGGTATTTCAGGAAGAACGAACCACCAAACCCTAGGAAGGGCAGGAACCAGGGCACCGCCAGGGACCTCTGCAGCACGGATTTAGAGACATTCTCGCTAGGTGTTGCCAAGGTACCTGTTCAGCTCTAGGGAACTCCTGGTTTCTATTTCCCATCAGTCCCACATTCTAAATTCCCTGGAGTGGGAAGCTCATTGGCATAGCTTGGGTGATGCCTGGGGGACAGGGTCACATAGCAGTTAGAGACATGCCTTTCCCCCTATGGGTTGGGAGCTGTTCTTAGAGAAGGAAACAATTGTTTGAGTCTACCCCAAGGCTGAATCATTTGTGCTTCATAAGTCTGGTCCTTTCTTCGGAAAATGCTTTTCATATCTTTCCTAATTCTTACTTGAACCTAGAGCAAAAATAAATGACAAGATATCTCAGTTTTTGAACTCGCCAAAATAATTTTTTGCATCCATTTCAATCTGAGGTTTCCACTCAACATGCTTGGCTAGCTTTGAGGCTATATCTTGCTTTCTTTATATTGTCTCAATGCCTCCACTGTCAGCATGACTTAACAATTTATATTGAGCACATTACTAGAAATGTTATCAACTATGGAACCCTGTGGACATGTTCACACAATAAAATTAGAGTGAGAGAGGACATTATTAGGAGACACATAAACAAATCAGGAAGTTTCCTCCTCTTCTCTTTCCTGCCATTTTCATCATTAACAGGAAACTTTCCAAAATACCAAAAATAATATTTCACAAGACACTGACACTTTTAAAAGAAGGCCAATTTAGAAAATCTAAAGAGAAAACTCACGCTACCCTATATTTTTTGTAAACAAATCTAATGATAGTTAACTATGTATAATACTCAATCTGTATCTGAGCTGATGAGTAGCTAAAAAGCAACAAAAAAGTCAGCAGCAGGCATCTTCAGAGGGAAAAGTGGAATAAAAGGGATGAGGAAACAAAGAGCCTGATGTGAAAGTGTTGAGAAATAAACTGAAACCAACCTATGAAATACTTTAATATATATTATACCAGGTAAGACCCTAAGGAGAGGGGAAAATTCTCAGATATATTACTATCTAGGATAGTCTCAGGAGGATAAACATGTCTTAGAAAATCGGAAAGCAACTGGTATGTAAAAAACAGCAGATGTTTTTGTAGAATAATAATGGAACAACAACCAGGCAGAGAAATTCTGTTAAAAAGGTTATTGTAAAATTTTCATTTATATATCAATGAATCTAAGCATTTATAATTATCATTTGTTTCGTTGATACAATGAGAGAGAGAAAAAAATAAACGAAGAAATGAAGGCATCCTTTGTATCCTAAAACAGCAGAAGGAAAAGGCAAGCAGTGAAAGGTTCAGACCGAGAGCAGAAAAGAAGCCTGATTCTGAAGGATCGCGGACACCGTCATCCCCGAGGAGCAGATCATGGTTGAAGTGGTGAGCGGTAGCCTCTCAACAACTCAACACGTTTTGGGTACATTAGAGATAAGAGGATGATAACATTAAGTAAACTCATCAAGTGCTGATTACATCCCGAGAACTTCACAGTTAGTTATTAACGCACTTAACCCTCATTCCAGCCACGAGACCCTATTATTAGCCTCATTTTACAGAAAATGAAACCAAGGCAGAGGGAGATAAGTATCTTCCCCAAGGTCTCAGAGCTAGTAAGTGAGGATGTCAGGATTTGAACCCAGGCACTCTCGGCTCCAAAATCCCCACTTTTAACCTTTAAATGATAGGCTATCAATATGATCCTAGCTGGAATTATGACTTGTTTTGTTCAGTAATATGCACTAAAATATCCATAAGAATTTTTCATGTTAAGCTCTTAAAATCCATTTTAATTCCCCTTGGGAGTCAGGCAACTAGAGAGGAAGAATAAGAGTTGTGGTTAACAGAACAGCCTCTGGAACCAGGCTGCTTGGGCTCAGAACCCCAGCTCCTCTACTTACCAGCTAACGGACCTAGGAAAAGTTACCCTCTCTGCATTTGAGGGTATCATTATTCCCAAATACGCACTGCCCCTCCTGTGGGAGGATTTTACTTTCCTCCACCACCTTACATCAGGCTTAGTAAGTGACTTGTTTTGGCCCATGAAATGGGAGAGGAAGAAACGTGTATCTTCTGGGTGGAAACTTGAAGAGTCAAAACAAGATTTGCCATGATCTCTGCTCTTATTATGATCAGCAGTGGTCAAGAAAGTGGGTGGCCTGGGCTCTGGCATGAGGATGCCTTGGAGCAGAGCAGCAGACCGACCACAGACATCTAGTTCAGTACGAAGTATACCATTGTTGGTATAGCACACCAAGATTTGGGGGCTGTTGATTGCCATAACACAACTACCTGTCTTGACTAATGCACTTTCTGTTCTTCAATATCTGATCTGATTCTAGGGTTGATGTTGGGGTTAAATGAGTTATTTTCATAGAGCATGGGGACCAGTGGCTGGCATGTGACTCTATAATAATTCTTATAATTATTTTCATATACTAATGTCAGGGAGTAAGTATTAGTGAACCAGAAACTTACCTGAAAAAAAATCTTTGATCTGTTCATATGCCAGTTGAGTCCTGAATCTCAGCAGAGCTGCAACACCTACTCACCAGTTCATTGGACTCACCCAGGACAACTAACAAAAGGATGATGATGGACAACACCCATCCCAGGAAGCAGAGAGTGTCTGCAACTGCGAACAATACAGTTCCATCCATCTGCCCCATAGGATCTAAGCCTTTTCTCAATTGGACACAGGGTAGGCATCACTACCCCAAAATCCTCAAGACTGAGGAATGAACAAACATAAGGGTAGAAAGCAACTATGGACTAAAATAGATTTATGATTATTCTAGCAATGGAAAAACTTGTATCATTGATATAAAGGCAGTGGCCACCAGAGGTTCTGAGGGAGGGAGAGGGAAGAATAGGTGTAACATGGGGACATTTTTGGGACATTGGAATTGTCCTGCATGACATTGCAATGACAGATACAGGCCATTATACCTTTTGTCAAAACCTATAAAATTGTGTGGGGCAAAATGTAAACTAGAATGTGAACTATAGTCTTTGCCTAGTGCAGTGCTTCAACATGTGTTCATCAATTGTAACAAATGTACCACACTAATGAAAGATGCTGTTAGTGTGGGAAAGTGTGGGAGGAGGAAGGAGTGGAGTATATGGGAATCCTCTACATTTTGGATCTAACATTTATGCAATCTAAAGCTTCTTTAAAAATAAAAATAAAAATAAAAGAGTAGGGAAGCAGATGTGGCTCAAGAGACTGAGCTCCTGCCTACCACATAGGAGGTCTGTGGTTTGGTTCCCAGTGCCTCCTAAAGAAGACAGCAAGCTGGTGCAACAGGCAGGCATGACAAGCTGATACAACAAGATGACACAACAAGAGACACAAGAAGAAAATCATAATGAGAGACACAACAAAGCAGGGAATGGAGGTGGCTCAAGCGATTAGGCGCCTCCCTCCAACATAAGAGGTCCAGGGTTCAGTTCCCTGTTTTCCTAAAGACACAGCACACAGCAAGTGCAAACAACAAGGGGGTGAGGAGAAATAAATAAAATAAATCTTTTTTAAAAAAGAGTCAAAGCAGAGATAAGACAAGAATGCCAGAAGAATATGTCCCAATATTGATCAAATTAACTGCATTCCTGGGCCTTAAATCCTTTCAACTTAGTTCCTATTTGGTATTGGTTGTCCTTTGGGCTTTTTGCAAACTTTTCCTTCTCTTCCATGTTCTCTCTCAATCCCGTAATCGCAGATTTTTTTTGACAATTCAGGCCCTTGATATTGCCAACCCAAAAGTTCCAGATAGTTTTACTTCTACAAGATGTAATCAATTGCTTTGGCCATGAAAATATTCCTTCCCCACGTCCGTCTGTTCCCTTAGTTAACTTTTCTGAAACGATATTGAATACTGGTTTTACCAAAGCACGTTCTGTGGAATATAATTTTAGTGAGCTATTATTTGCTGTTATCTCTGTTTTTTAAGGGCAAAGGAACAGATAAGTTTGACAAGTTTCTCTGCTTCATGAGCTCTCATAGGCTTTAATTTGCTAATGTGTACATTTTTAAGGTAAAGTATCTTGCCAATTAATGTTCCACAAAACTGGGTTTCAGGAGACACTGCTGATGGCTACTCCAGATGTTGTAATAAGCAAGTGTTGAAACCTCTGATACCCAAGGGATTGATATTGCAAGGCTCCCTCCAAACCATCTTCGAAATCATAGCTACTAAACTAGGGGCCCAAAGAGATCTTTGACACCAACATGAGGAAATGAGGCTCAAAGAGGTTTGCATCTTATTGAGAAAAAGAAAAATCAGTTGAAGAGTGAAACCCTGAATGGAACAGTGTCATCATCCACAGGACCAAACCAGTTCCATTACAAGGGCTGGTTGTATTTAAAAGGAAAACACATGGAAACATGGGTTCTTCTGGATGGACTGGAAAACATGCTAAATAACCAATCAACACACTCATTCCCTCCATGCTACTTAGCATCTTACCGGGTTTTAATCTAGCCCCTTCACAAAAGCCAAAGGGCTATGACGAAAGATGACAGTAGCAGAGCCTGGGTTTACTAAGCTCACACCGGAAGGAGGTGGTGAGGACTCAGTCAATGTTGGGGCTTTTCTGAATTAAGACACAAGACAGAGACCAAGTTACACATTACATCAGAAAGCTCTATTTGAAACTGACTTGTATAAATAACTTGCCAGATACTTGCTTGAAAAAATAAAGATTAGAGCAGCTATCATAGCCAACAAAAACTGAAAGGGGCAATAGATAGGATCAATCTTCAGAAAATACAGCAAAGCAAAACAAATACAAAAGGTAGCCCCGGCTGCTTTTGATTGTTGTTGATGGCAGAGAAAAGCAAAAGTTATTACCTACACTCATCCTTTTGATGATCTCTAACTTCGCTTCTCGAAAAGAAATTTACCAGAGATGAATACATTTTACAAGAAAACAAATAGGACATGTAAATGGCTAAGGAATTTATTACCTTTAATTTTATTCCAGCCATTTTCCAAGCCCTGAAGAAAGATGTTCCCAAAAGTTTTGCATGGGTTCTAGCAAAATCATCTCTCCTAAAAGTAAATAGGTAAAGAAAAGCTGTACTTTTTTTTTTTACTGGATAATGATAAAACTGAGATTTGTAGTTAGCGGCATTCTTGTTCACAAATGCCTTATGCGTTTTCTCTGCCCTCCACCTAAGTACTCATGTCTAGAAGACAAAAATGAAAACAAAACAAGGAGAAAAGGATTCTGCAGATACCCATCTACAAGAAAGGTGCAATAATCAAAAGTCACAATAAAGGCAGATTGTCATAGATGAGAATTCCATTAAAGGAGGACAATATAGCTGCTTCGGAGAAAGGCTCAATCCATTTAAAAGAAACACAAACTTAACGATAGACAAAGTTAGGAGCTGAAACACATTCAAAAGATCAAAGGCAAAAATAACTAGCCATGTCCTAGTTAGTCCAAAGGAAGAGAAAATCCAGGAACAAACCGCATCTCTCACAAATAGAGAATGCCTTTAATGCTATACAATAAGACTGTTGAATGTGACACCTTGAAAAATTAAAGAAACAGAAACACTGTCACAAAAAGAAAAGGAAGAATGGAAGGAAAATTCACAAACTGAGCCCTCAAAAGATGGATAAGAAAGTTTTAAGAGAATACAAGCACTGATTAATGGCAAGCAAGGAAAACAAGATAGCTGTTCTATCTAGCTAACTCCCACTGCACACGCCTATTGTATTATTTCCCTTGGCACTGACTACAAGAGAGCTCCATCCTATGTCTAATAGTACTATTATTTATAAAATAGAAGGAAAACATCTTGATAAGAATATACCTCAATGGCAAAAATAACCTATATATAATCTGAGTGAACAGATGAAAAAGAAATGCTTTCGCAAAATAGTAATGACAAAGGCACCAGTGAACAAGATAAGCATTTGCAGAAGGAGCCACTGACCAGCTTTTCTGTTATGTGAGTCCAAGAGCGGATAAGCACTGCTCACAGGGAAGCCTGCAGTGCTGTAAAAATTAGCCTATGTCAGTTTGTGATTGGGGGAGGAAAATGTTAAAGAAAAGAAGAAAGTTTAGAGAGAAACCAGAGGAAAGGCTGACAATACACCTCCCTGTAATTCTTCATTCAGCATTATGTTCATTGGACTATTACATATAAATCAATATGGCAAGGCTCAGGGTTTTGAAAAACACACACATACACTTAAATCCTGCCCTCCAAAAATGATAACTTATACTACTTTGTCCCTGATCTTACCAGTGTCCATTTTTGCAAGTATGAATATAGCGTCAATGTCTATAAATGAAGTTATTTTCATATTGTGGCCAGCAGCCCCATATTAATATAACTTTGCTGAGACTGTACATTATATTTAAACAAAAATCAAAATAGAGTGAATTTTTCACAAGTCCAAGTTTATAAACAATCTACTGAATATAGGTGTTTTCCCTTTTATAGTTTTGTAAGCATAACATGCATGCTAACTATTCTTAACTGCCAATGACTTTATATACTAAGCGCAATCTGATGAGGTCTTTCAAATATTATGTTGATAATTTGCTAGAGTTTTGAAAAAGTAAAAAACTCTGTGATACAGTTGGTTAGTACTTAATGAGACACTCCTAAATGGCAGGTGTTAAGTGTCATTACTAAGAGCTATGGGCTCCTACATGCATTATCTCATGGAATCCTCA
>JAQZBX010100392.1:0-11369 GCA_029593785.1 Cabassous unicinctus | reverse complement strand
GGGCCCTTGATTAAATTGCCTGTTAAAATTAGGGCTTTGATTTGACCACATTAGTAATGTGTGACTCAGATTGAATCCCTGCCTCCTTGGTGGACTGATATAAATGGACACTCACTCAAAAAGACACGCAGGAAGAGAGAGAGCTCTGTCATTTTTGATCCTGCGACCCTGGAGAGACATGAGGCATTCATCTGACAGTTTGCAGCTGACCTTGTGAAGAGAACAGAAGAGCTGAGACTAATATAGAAAGCCCAGAAAGAAATGAGCCATATGCCAGGGGAGAGAGGAATCCCTGAGAGACAAGCCCCATGCCAGTGTGCAGCTGAGAGAAAGGAAGCCCAGAGGAGAAGGCTGAACCCTCACAGAGATCAGTGACCATCTTACTTTGACACATTGCAACTGACTTTGGTGAGAAAGCAACCTCGAGTTGGGCTCTTTAGGGCCTTGTAACTATAAGTTTTTACCCCAAATAAATACTCTGTAAAAGCCAAGAGATTTCTGGTACTTTGCATTGGCACCCTTTTGGCAGATTGATACAGCCAATCTGTTTTATGGTTGTAATTTAATATTTAATTTCTCCAAGTTTACTAATTAGAATTCTATTTTAGTTTTTATTACATTCCTGAATTATCCTGTTGTTCTATCATCCACTTTGTGTTTTTTACTTTGCGATTTCTTTTAAATGTTACACTTTCTTCAAATTCCTAATTATATTTGCTGTCTGCCCAAAGGCAGTCCAATTATATCTCCATTTCACAAATGGGAAAACTAATTCATACAGAGGTTAAATAACATGCCCAAGACTCTGCAGTTAATAAGTAGCAAATTTGAGATTCTAATTCAGGTAGTCCAATTCCAAAGACTGATTTCTCGACCTCTCTGCCTCCCTAGTTACACCAGCAGCCCTAGTTCTCCCCAAAGATATCACTTAATTTATTTAGATGAGAAACCTACTGTTATGGGGGTGGGTGGAATAGAAAGAAATGCCTTGCAAGTTGTTTTGCAATAAGGAATATATGGAATTGCCTTTGCCCCTTAATTCAAGGACTTTCAAAAGAATGCATTTCTAGATGTAACCACATGATGGTGCACAGTGACTATACTCATTTGCTCCCAGTGGTTAAAAACAACAACAATTATCTGGGAGTCTTTTAGAGATTAGGGCACTCAAAAATTTCAAGGAAAAGTTGGCATATCTTATTAGGAATGAGGACTGTATACAAGTTTGTTTGGACTCTGAGCACATGGATATTACCTAAGCAACAAAATCTTTGGACTGCATATTTGTTAGTAAACTCAAACTATATTTCTGTACTCAGAAATTTAAGTCCTTCCCCTCTCCCTACATCTTGAGAATTATCTGGATTTTTCATTAACTTATATAAGTTTACAGAAATTGATAACTGGAAAAATAAGGTTCTTGGAGAAATTTAACTCAAGCTATACTATTAGGTATACTTTAAAGTTAGATCCTGTACTCCATCACTGTAACAATCGGAAATGCATATGTTTTCATTACTTTCCCACATACGTTAATTTACACGTTTTAAAAAGACACCAGTATCAATAATTTAAAGTTAATTTATTAATGATATTACTAGAAATGTAATGAAAGAAACAGTTAAAATTACTTTAATAGGGTCAATAACAGTTGGTGGGACAAGGGGTCAGTTGCTTTAAAAAAAATCCAGAAAAAAATTGAGAACAACAAGCATCCCTGACATACTTAGCCTCACATTCTAATTATAAATTCAAATCATTTGGTCTGTGAATAAAATACTGGAGTGAGTATTTCCAAAAGAATATTACATTAACTTTTGCAGTTCCTGATTTATGCTAATCATAGTTTTATGCACTTCATGTTTTCACTCTTTTTATAAGTGACAAGAGAGCATCTTCTAATTTTTCTGCCAACTATCATTTTGCTATTTTATTAGAAAGAAAAGGATCACAGTGGTTCTTAATTTTAGCATTGTCAAATTCATCAAACGTTTTTATAGTTAGCACTTTTTTCCCTCCTGTTTAAGAAACCTAAATACTCTTAGGTCACGAATATATGTTTTTCTCTAAAAAAATTATTGTTTTTCTTTCACGTTTCTTTCAGCTATCTATTTGGAAATAAGTTTTGTTTGGAGTGTGAGGTTGGGGTCAAGATACAATTATTTCATTAAAGATATACAATTGACCTAGCACCATTTATTGAAAAGACCTTCCTGCTGCATGACACTCTCATCTTTTACCGTGACTGGTTACCTAAGTGATTACAATATGCATCCTTGGCTTATTCAAGCCTATTCAAGTTTTTGGTTTTACAGTCCCCTAATACTGCTAGAACCTTAAATTTTTCTTTTAATTATATTTACCCCACTCTATTTACTCCTGTCTTTAGGTTCATTATTGTCATATATTTTAATTCCATATGTTTTAAACTCAGCAAGTCATTTCAATTATTGTTTGACATAGTCAATTTATATTTAACCCCATATTTCCTCTTTCTACTTTTTTCCATTCCCTCCTGCATTTCCATGTTTCCATCTGTGATGATTTTCCTTGTCTGAGAATGTCCCTTTAGTGTTTCTTGCAGAGTAGTTTGATAAATTTAGTAGTGATAAACTCCTTCAGTTTTTTTTTTCCCCAAAATGTCTTTAATTCACTTTCATTTCTGAAGGATATTTTTTCATATCCTTCTAGACATAGACATCTAGGTAAGCAGCAGTTTGAAGCCATCTTTCAGGATTTTGAAACTGTCATTCCATTATCTTCTAGTTTTCATCACTGTTGTTGAGAAGTCAGCTGTCAGCTCACTGTTGCTCCTTTGAAGGTAATGTGTACTTTCTCTGTCTGTTCTTAGGATTTCCAGCAATTCTGCTATGATATGTCCAAGTATGGTTTTCTTTGCTTGGGGTTCACCTAAATTCTGAATCTGTGGGTTGATATCTTTAATCATTTTGGAATGTTCTCAGCCATTATCTCTTTCTCCTCCTCTTGTCTCTGCTTCTGAGACTTTAATTATATATATTTTAGACATTTTGAGTATGCCCATGTGTCTCTTATAATCTTTTCTATTCTTTTCATTCTCTTGTCTCTGTGCTTCAGTTTGGATATTTTCTATTGCTCTGTTTTCTAGCTCACAATCCTGTAATCAGCTAAGTCCAACTATTGCTAACCTACCCAATGAGTTCTTCATTTCAGATATTATATTTTTCTATTCTAGAAAGTCATTTAAATCTATATTATAGATTCTGTTGGGGAATCAGCCATCATGCAACCTGCAACCCCTTCCTGGGTGTGCCCTAATCAGAGACTTGGGCCTGGAACATTCCTTTATTTAGAAATAAGTTCATGCCTGACCTAGGTCTTTTTTCCTTATAGGGCAATCCTGTTCCAGTGTATAGTAAACTTCTTTGTCTTGCTTAAGTGTGTGTATCATGTGGCTCCTGGCCAACTCCATTGGTAGATCTGTTCTAGGCAAGGAGGGAATGGGGTTTCTGACATTGAGGCACAAGAGGGATATGAATAAATCATTGTACTACATTGGCATCAGGATGGACCTGCCAGCATCAGTAGCAGAGTAGCCTAGTCTACTACTGAAGTTGACCTTGCTTTGTCTCTTCTCTATATGAGTAAGTGCTGTTCTAACCAATGCTTATGTGTTGTGCCCTCCTTGGTGACTATGATACGCAGTTCCATTGAGTGAGGAGAAGTGTCTAGACTTCTACTCTTGGTGACTGAGTATATCTTTGCCATTCCCCTTGTGGTGGGCCTTCTCACCTGGAGGTAGCCCGGAGCCTTGGTTTGCAAATTCCAATTTTGTGGTGAAATTTTCCATCCTTTCATACATTTAACCTACCTTGAAAATTTTGAAAATATTAATCTTATTTATGTTACAGTCTTCACATGCTGTTATTTGAATCATCTGTGGATCTGCTTTATTTTCTTTATACAATTGATTATTAGTCATATGGTGTTGTCTCTCTGCAGGTTTATATTATATTATGGTAAATATTGTTGTCTGTGGGTTCTACACTATGTTCTATTCCATCAGAGAGCATTTTCCCTTTCCTCTGTCAGGCAAACATGGTGAGTAGCTGATCATCAAAATCCGTTTCTCAGGCATGGGTCACCCATGCTTGTAATTAAGAGCCTGGTGGATCCTTTACTCCTCAACCCTGAAGTACTTGGAATGCTTCTCCCCTCCCTAGGATTTCAGTTTCTCTTGTTCTTATTGCTTCCACAGATCTCTGTTGCCCTAAAATTATAAACTTTATAACTAATGTACGTTTTTCTAGTTGTTGCTGTGGGAGCATTGGCCACAAACTACTACATCCTACCCAGAAATGGAAACTCTTTTGTGTTCTTTAAAGAAAAAGGTCTGAGTGCTCATGGACTCGCAGAATAGTTACAGATGTGTTCTTTCTGTTACCACTCAGTGCAGTTACTATCTATTATAACTACCAAAACTATTCAGAGAGCATGACTGTTAAAGTTAACTCTGATAGGGGTTCCTGTTATCACATTTCCTCAGTACCAGTTAATTGCTCACCTTACTGGGCCAAGTCAGTCAAAAAAGCACCAAGTAAAAGAGAAAGAGCTGTGTGGTAGACAGCCGATGTCTTTATTGTTAGTAATATTTAGCGTCTGTTTTACAGATTTGACTATGGAACCATGTAAATATTACATAATTATAAGACAAAATTAATTTTTAAAAGCTATTCCTTGGGAGTTGATATAGCTCAAATGATTGAGTGCCTGCTTCCCATGTATGAGGTCTCAGGTTCGATCCCCCTGCACCTCCTAAAAACAAAAACAAACAAATGCAAAAAAAAACCCAAAACTCTCACTAAGGAGTGGGTGTAGCTCAGTGGCTTAGCGCCTGATTTCCATGTACGAGGTCCTGGGTTCAATCCCGGGTACCTCCTAAAAAAAAAAAAAAATCTATTCCTAACAATATAAAATGAAATAAAAGAATATTTGTGTGCATGCAGTTGGCATAAGCACATACAGAGGATCTATTCCAAATATTTAAAGTACAGTAATTTGACTATACATACTTAGTAGGATTTGCTTCAAAATAAGGCAAAAAATTGAAGAGATGTATATATGAAATAATATTAGCCATGAGTTGATAATTCTTGAAGGTGGGTGATGAGTACATGAGTACACTTCTGTCTACTTTTGCATTTGTTTGAAAAATCCCATAATAAAAATGTTTAAAAATTCAGTGTCATCCTGGTGTGCCTCATCGTAGATTCTTATGTATCATTTCTTTCCCCAAAGAATGGAGTGTGTAGGGAAAAGGGAAAATGTATATTAAAAGGCTAGACAAATAATTTGTGCCACAATTATTGCTGCCATCTGACAAATATTAACTATGAGAGAATTCCTACAATATATTTTTAATGCAAGTGTCATGAAACTTAAATTTCTAATTCCAGAGCATCTGCAATGAGTGAAGCAGTAACATGACACAGATACTCCTCCTTAGCCATATCTTTGCTTTAATGTAAAATAGGAATATAGTTATTTACCTTTATTGAGTCCCACTACAGTAGATCTATCTGAAAATTTAGAATGGGAAATCTCTGTTTCTGATTTTCTTCGCATAATTATTTGATTTCCAAATCTCGTGGGTTCTAGGTAAAAGACTGTAAATTTCTGCTGAATATCAAGTCCAACTGGAAAAAGAAAAAAGTACATAAGTGCTTATTTAAATTATATAAATCCATAAACACAAACTTTTATTATTTTTATATCTCTTATTTTTTTTATAACTTTTTGAACTAGAAGGGATAAGAAGTTTAGGAAATAAAAATGTAAAAAGCAATCATAGTAAAGGTTAAAAAATATAACAAATGAAAATTTATATAACTATCATCATAAAAATAAAATTTTCCTAAAATAAGTGAAACTTAACTATCTTGGAAAATAAAATACCTAGCATAAATATACTGATAAAATTTAATTATGTTATCCTAGTCCATGCTCTCTGTCACATATTAAAAACATGAAAGTTCCTTTAAAGTTTATTCATATTATCTAAGTATATTATTTTTACTTAATATCATATTTATTGTTTCAGCACAAAGGAAATAATTTTTAAATGCTATCATATTCTTTACACGCATGTCTTCATTACTTAAATTAACTTACCATATTCAGAACTGATTAGATTTATGCTAAGATCTTCAGATTTAAAAGCTCTCTTCACATCAATCTTTTTAGTCCAATTTCCAGCTTTTAGCAAAACAGAATCCCTGAAAAATAGTAATGTATCATTTAAAAGTTGATCCAAACAGCAAATGAAATAATATTTTAATCTTCGAGGGTTGATTTGTTTCTAAGATAGGTCCTCTCTGATTGTAAAAATTAATTACTGAAAATTGCTCTCCCCAAAATCTGAGGAGGGAGAAATGGGGTGTTAATGGAGCTCTCTTGATCATATTTTCTTAACTATATATTGATCCACCTGATTCCAAGCTGCATTGACTCACTTCAGCTCCATTTGGCATATAGTTGTCATCAATAACCCAAGAACTTGCTCCAAAATTACTACCACTTTAAATTGGCTATACATAAATTATACGCATTTGTGATAGCAACTTCAATAGTATTTTTACAACTGTTAGGAAACAGTCTGTACCTAATAACATCACAAATAATCAGAAATTATTTTAATAACGTATAGACAGACACAGCTGTCATTAGATTTAATAATCATAGGGGAACAAAGATTTGTATAATGGCATATTATATGATTGTGCCATAGCTAGTAGTAGGAAAGCAATTACTAATGAAAGGAGTACCATCCTATCAATCACTATAATACCTTTAGGAACCTTGCATGTGACATTTGTGGAAGGTACCCTTCAGGATACTGACAACAATTAATAGATTCCCATTTAGGAATCACTGCCATTCCTAAGCTTGCAGGTACAGTAATTCAGTTAGGAGCATAGGCTCTGGAGTCAGAATGCTTGGGTTAAAATGTAGGGTTTGCTATTAACTAGCTATATGACCTTGGGTGAATTGATTAAACTCTCTTTGCCTTAATTTCCTCCTCTACAAAATGTGATAATAGTACCTGTCTCATTAAAAGATTAAACAATTCAAAACCTGGAAGCTATAGCTATAACTGATATCCCTGGAGTTTGCTCATGACATTCTGGGAGAAAATAATAGCAATGGAAGAAATGCTGAAGTAAAAATGACAGAATGGTATACTAGAGAATTAGCTATAAGGGATGATGACTCCTTTATATATTTGGTCTGGTTGCCTGGACCATACAACAGAGGTATAGTAGTTTGTTAGATTTTAATTTGGAAATAGAAATATTTTGAGGTGAGTAGGAAGATAAATGCACCCAAAGAACTAAAGGTCATGAATGATTAAAGAAAGGCAACAAAATAGGAAAGTTCAGCAACAGTGGACAAATATTTTTAAAGGTCATTGTAGCAGTTTGATATTGTGCATGAATTCCAAAAATAGATATTGGATTATATTTGTAAAGTGGTTCTTTCCTCTGGGCATATTTGATTATATTGGATTCAGAGGTTTCACTTTAACTTGATTAAATAATCAAGTAAAATTATTTACTTGATTAAATAATGATTGAGGCTTTGATTGGGCCGCGTCAGTAGGATGTCGAGTCCCTGCCCACCAAGGGACCATAGTCCCTGCCCACACTCACAGAGAAACCACACCGCAGAGAAGGGAGTTTGGAATTTTTATCCTAGAGCCTGGGAAGTAAACACATAGAGAAGGAGATACATGAGGAAGGAGAGAAGCCTCAGTTGGACACAAGCAGAGGCCCTGGGAAGAGAGACAAGCCATTTGCCTGATAGTCTACAGCTGGCCTTGTGGACTATCAGGAGCTGAGCCCAGAGAGAAATGAGCCCCAGGAAGAGAGGAACCTAGGAAGCCTGAACCCTTGCAGATGTTGGCAGCCATCTTGCTCCAACATGGGGCAACAGACTTTGGTGAGGGAAGTAACTTATGCTTTATGGCCTAGTAACTGTAAGCTTCTATCCCAAATAAATACCCTTTATAAAAGCCAACAGATTTCTGATATTTTGCATCAGCACCCCTTTGGCTGACTAATACAGTCATCAATTCACTTTTTTCAAAGCAGAGCTATAGATTTTATACTTTATTCATTTGAATACTCAATATAACAATATAAAACAAGATACCTAATGTTAAATATATGAGATATCTTTTTTTAAATTTTTAAAATATTTATTTTATTTATTTATCCCCCGCTTGCTGCTTGTGCTCACTGTGTCCATTTGCTGTGCGTTTTTCTGTGTCTACTTATCTCTCTTTGTTGCGTCACCTTGCTGTGTCAGCTCACCATGCCGTGTGGGTGGGCTTGCCTTCAGCAGGAGGCCCTGGGAATCGAACCTGGGGCCTCCCATATGGTAAACGGGAGCCCAACCACTTGAGCCACATCTGCTTCCAGATATCTTCTTTAATAGACAAATAGAGAAACTACTTGATTATAGTCTCAGGAAAATGTGATTTAATTGATCCCACAGTGATCTTATTTTTATTTCACTTTTTCTTAGTGGATTTTTTCTTTTACAGTATATGCTTAGGAAAAAAATATCAGAAATTTCACACTTACATAATTTTGTGCTTAAAAACCACATGATTATCTGCATCACCAATGATTAAGGTAACATAGTGAGAATCTGGTGCTGTTCTTTTAGTCTGCAGCTGTTCAAAGTTTCTTAATATAATGGTCACTAATATTTCTGCGATGGTATCACTATATCTTGCAATCTTTAAAAAAGGATAGGCATAAAAAGTGTTAAAAAATAGTCTTACTACTCATACTCTCTTCCAGGCCTAGCTATGAAGAGCTTTATTCCTGAACAAATAATATATTTTTTAAGGAACAGAAAATATTTACCTGTTCCACTTCAAGTTCATATTTTGGTAGATACATCACAGTTTCTTTTATCTGGGTTCCAAAAGGGGGATGTCTATTTAAAATCTAAAAACATTTATATCATTACATTGTCACCACAACACTACATTCTTTTAGTAAAACATTTTTTAGAATCAATAGTTTTAATAATGCTTATCACCCAAATCTTTGGTAAGTTAAAATACTTATGACTATGAGAAGGAAAATAATTTTTAATAGAAATAAAGTTGGGCTTTAGAATTTAGATTGAATACATGTAACATTAACAATAAATGAATATTAAATACCAGTTCAAGTTCCCTTGCATCTGTTTCTTCTATTTTTTTAAAGGAAGTCAAACCTGCATTTGCCATTACATTTGACAATGTTATACCTGTGGAAAATTAATCAAATAACAATTTTAAATAACCCATTTTAAATTAAATCTATACTTAAATGTTTAGTAATACATTACGGAAAAGGTTTTTAAAAGATCTAGTCACTTAACAATTTTTAAAAGTTTTAAAAAGTTTTCTGTTGGATTATTTGGGTTGTGACATTCTTCAATTGCTCATATTTATCTTTTCAAACTGAAAGAAAATATGCATTGGCTTTATGAAATAAAGAAGCACTCAGTGGTCCACATGATGACTCAACTCTTAGTTTTACTATATGACATCCACAGGACAAGTACCAAGAGATACCTACTTTATATCCATGTTTGAAAAAAAGGCAACATGATCAGGGATAGGAACATTTGTTTCATGAAGTATGGCTCTCTGAGCATTTCTATATTAGAAATATAGTGCTGTAATTTAGTACCCAAATCAGATAATTTTACTCTTCTGCTTAAAATCTCCTTGCCTTCCAATGCATTTAGAATAAAGTGCAATTTCCTTACTGTGGCCAAACTCCCTTACCTACATAAACTGACTACCGTCTACTTCTCCCCACATAATTTCATATCACTCTCCCTGTGCTGACTGCTCTCTAGCCACATTGGCTTTAATTTTGTTCCTTAAACACATCAAGTTCATTCCATCTTTGGACCTTTTCTGTTTCCTTATACTTTAAGAAACGGCAATTTAGAATTTTTATACTCTTATGAATGAATATATCCAAATGACAAAATAGAAGATACTGTCAGAAATATAAAATTCCAAATATTACCACCTTGTCTAAGGCACATATATATTGGTGACGGTATGACACCCCCATTTCCTTACTCATAACTGTAACAATTCGTAGAAATATCTTTTAGTCACTCTTAATATGCAACTTCTAGTATTCACAATTCCTTAATGTTCATTTCCCTTTTCCCTCAAAACTTTTCCTGTCTTTATTTTTCATTTTAAAAACAATTTATTTAAGTATATCATTCATACATGAACATAAATAAACAATAAGTGTATAGTAAAAGTTGTGAAGTTACAAAACAAGCATGCATAACATCATACAGGGTTCCCATACATCACCCCACCACAAATATCTTGCATTTATAGTAACAAATTATGAAAGAGCATCATCAAAGTATTACTACTAACTATAGTCCGTATCTTACATTTGGTGCATTTTTCTCCCAACCAATCCTATTATATATTTTTTGTTCATAAACCATAAAAATTATCTAAAGTGTACAATCAATGGCATTTGGAATAATTACAGAATTGTGCACTCATCACTTCAATCAATATTAGAGCATTTCATTACTCAAAAAAAACAAAAAACAAAAACCACTATCTTACCCATATGTTAGCACTAATTACAAATCCTAAGATATGCCTTCACCATTTCTATTCATTTCCAAACATTTACAATTTTTTTACCAATTCTGCACAGATTAAACATCAGGTTTCCATTCTATAACCAGATTCTTTTCCTTAGTGATTTATAGTCTAGCTATTAACCCATGAGTTTGCTCATTATATTTAGTTCATAATAGTGAAATCATACAATATGTCCTTTTGTCCCTGGCTTACTTCACTCAATATAATGTCCTCCAGGTTCATCCACATTGTCATATGCTTCACGACATCATTTCTTCTTACAGCTGAATATTCCATTGTGTGTATATACCACAGTTTGTTTATCCATTCGTCAGTTGATGGACACCTTGGTTGTTTCTATCTTTTGGCAATTGTGAATAATGTCACTATGAACATTCGTATGCAGATGTCTGTTCATGACACTGCTCTTTGTTCTTCTGGGTATATACCTAGTAGTGGTATTGCTGGGTCACATGATAGATCTATATATAACTTCCTTAGGAACCACCAGACTTCCACAGTGGCCATACCATTCTACATTCCCACCAACAGTGAATAAGTGTTCCTATCTCTCCACATCCTCTCCAACACTTATAATTCCTATTTTGATAATAGACGCCATTCTAGTAGGTATGAAATGATATCTCATTGTCATTTCCCTAATAGCCAGTGATGCTAAGCATTTTTTCATGTT
>JAQZBX010100391.1:0-11369 GCA_029593785.1 Cabassous unicinctus | reverse complement strand
TTTTTTTACCTCTTTCACTTTCTCTGGCCCTAATCTTTTTCCTTCAAGGGAACACAGAAAACAGCAAGGAAGTAGAACAAGAAGAACAAAGTGTCAAAGAGAA
The DNA here is from genome assembly GCA_029593785.1 of Cabassous unicinctus. Taxonomy (NCBI): domain Eukaryota; kingdom Metazoa; phylum Chordata; class Mammalia; order Cingulata; family Chlamyphoridae; genus Cabassous; species Cabassous unicinctus. Next base: position 11,266 of record JAQZBX010100391.1, on the reverse strand, counting down.
AACTTAACACAAATACAAAAAGAGCAGCTAGATAAAACTCTAGAGCAGAGACAGAAGTTAATCAACTGAATAAACACTTCAAGATAAAAAGATGACCAGAGGGCAACAAAAAATTACAAACCATACTAAGAAACAGGAAGTCATGGACCAGTCCAATGAACAAACTAAAAACCAGGAAGAGATACAGAATATTGAACAACTAATCAAAGCTGTCCAAACAAATATCATGGACCAAATTAATGAAGTAAAGGATGAGATTAATGATATTAAGAAGACAGGGGGAGAACATACTGAAGCAATTGTAAACATGCATTAAAATATAAGATATGATGGTGATGAGTGGCACAATTACAGAAATCAAAAAGACACTCGAATTGCATAACAACAGGTTTGAATAGGAAGAAGAAAGAATTAGGGAAGTGGAAGACACTATACCTGAAATGAAACAGATAGAAGAAACAGATAAAAAAATAGAAAAAAATGCACCAGGGACTTAGCAATTCAAATGACAACACAAAATGCACAAACATACACATTATAGGCAACCCAGATGGAGAAGAGAAGGAAAAGGGAGCAGAAGGAGTGTTGAAGGAAATAATGACTGAAAACTTCCAAACCTTATTGAAGGAGATGTACGTACATGTCAGGAAGCAGAACACACCCCACACAGTATAAACCCAAAATGCCTATCCCAAGACATGTACATGTCAAAATGTTGACTGCTCAAGTCAAAGAGAAAATACTCACGGCAGCAAGAGAAAAGAGAACAATCACAAACAAGGGAAGCTCAATAAGAGTAAGTGATGGTTTCTCATCTGAAACCATGGAGGAAAGAAGGCAGTGATATGGCATAGTCAAGATACTAAAAGAAAAAAAATTTCCAGCCACGAATTCTCTGTTCAGCAAAGCTGGCAATCAAAAATGATGGAGAGTTCAAAATATTCACAGATAAACAGAAATTAAGAGAGTATGCAATCAGAAACCTGCCTTTCAGGAAATACCAAAGGGTGTTCTTCAGGTTGAAAGGAAAAGAAGGAGAAAGACTTGGAAGAGAGTATAAGAACAACTAAAAAGACAGAAAAAGAAAAAAGACAATATATGGCATACATAAACCTGTAGAAAATATGGCTGATGTAAGAAATTCCTTGAGAGCAGTAACATTGAATGTTAATGGATTAAACTCACCAGTCAAGAGCCACAGATTGGCCGAATGGATAAAGAAATTTGACCCATCTATGGGCTGTCTACAAGAAACCCACCTTAAACCCAGGGATTCAAGAAGGTTGAAAGTGAATGGCTGGAAAACTATTTTATAGGAAAACAATAAACAAAAGAGGGTGGAAGTAGCTACATTAATATCAGACAAAATAGACTTTAAATGAAAAACTATTGTAAGAGACAAAGATGGACACTATATATTAATAAACTGGGTAATCATTCAAGAACAAAGAGCAATCATAAATATTAATGCACCTAATCAGGGTTCCTCAAAATACATGAGGCAAGCACTGGAAAGAATAAGTGGAAACACAGATGCCTCAACATTTGTAGTGGGGGACTTTAACACACCATTATCACCATTAGAAAGAACATCTCAACAGTGAATCAAAAAAGAAATAAAAAATCTGAATATTACATAAGAGGATCTGGATCTAATAGACATATACAAAATGCTTCACCCAAATACAGTGGGACATACATTCTTGTTGAGCGCACATGGATCATACTTCAAGACAGACCACATGATAGGCCACAGAAAAACTCTCAATGAATTCAGAAATATTGAGATTATACAAAGTAATTTATCTGACCACAACAGAAAGAAATTAGAAATTAGAAAGGACCAGAGATATGGATTAGGCACAAAGATTTGGAAGTTAAATAACACACTCTTAGACAAACAGTGGGTCAAGGAGGAAATCTTAAAAGAAATTAGTAAATACCTTGAAACGAAAGAAAATGCAACACAATATATCAAAACCTATGGGATGCAGCCAAAGCTGTACTGAGAGGGAAATTCATAGCCATAAATACATATATCAAAACAGAAGAAAGAGCTAAAATTGAAGACCTAACTGCACTCTTGGAAGAATTGGAAAAGCAACAACAAAGTAACCCCAAATGAAGTAGAAAAAAAGAAATAACAGTTTAGAGTAAAACTAAACAAAATAGAAAATAAGAAAGCACTAGAACATTGCCTAACTCATTCTATGATGCCAACATTACCCTAATACCAAAGCCAAACAAAGATACTACAAGAAAGAAAAATTACGGACCAATTTCTCTCATGAACCTACATACAAAATTCCTAAACAAAATACTTGCTAATCACATTCAACAATATATCAAATGAACTATACACCATGACCAAGTGTGTTTTATCCCAGGTGTGCAAGGATGGTTCAACACTAGAAAATCAAACAATGTAATAGACCACATAAAGAGATTAAAGAAAAAAAATCACGTGATCATCTCTATCGATGCAGAAAAAGCATTTGACAAAATACATCACTCTTTCCTAATTAAAAAAACTGCAAAGGATTGGAATAGAAGGAAACTTTCTGAACATAATAACAGATATATATATAAAAACCTACAGCTAACATCATCTTTAATGGTGAAATACTAAAAGCTTTCCCTCTAAGATCAGGAACAAGACAAGGATGCCCAGTATCACCGCTCCAACTTAACATTGTGTTAGAACTACTTGTGCAAGCACTGAGGCAAGAAAAAGATATAAAAGGCATCCAAATTGGAAAGAAAGAAGTAAAAATTTCACTATTTGCAGATGGTATGATCGTATACATAGAAATCCCTGAGAAATCTACATCAAGGTTCTAGAACTTATAAATGAGTTCAGTAAAGTGACAGGCTATAAAATCAATGCTCAAAAATCAATAACATTTCTGTATACCAATAACGAGTGATCTGTGGAGGAAATAAAGAAAGAAATACCATTTACAATAGTAACTAAAATAGTCAAATACCTAGGGATAAATTTAACTAAAGATATATAAGACTTAAATACAGAAAACTAAACAACACTGTTAAAGGAAATCAAGGAAGACTAAAATAAATGGAAGAATAATCCCTTTTCATGGATAGGAAGACTAAACATCATTAAATTATGTGTCCTACCCAAAATAATCTACAGATTTAATGCAATCCCAATAAAAATCAACAGCATTTTTAATGAATTGGAAAAACTAACTACAAAATTTATTTGCAAGGGTAAGAGGCCCCAAGTCACCAAGGACATATTGAAAAAGAAAAATGAAGTTGGAGGTATTACAGTATCTGACTTTAAAACATACTACACAGCTAGAGTGGTCAAAACTGCTTGATATTGGCCCAAGGAAAGACATATTGAACAATGGAATCAAATTGAGTGTTCTGACATAGATCCTCACATATAAAGTCATCTGATATTCGACAAGGCCACCAAGCCCACTCAGTTGGGAGAGAATGGCCTCTTCAACAAATGGTGCTAAGAAAATTAGATATCCATATCCAAAAGAATGAGAGAAGAATACCATCTCATACCTTATACAAAAATCAACTCAAGATAGATTAAATATCTAAATATAAGAAGCAAGACTATAAAGACCTTGGAAGATAATGTAGGGAATCATCTACAGGACCTTTAAATAGGAAATGGTTTCATGAATTTCACACACAAAGCACAAGCAGCAAAAGAAAAAATAGATAAATGGGATCTCCTCAAAATTAAAAACTTCTGCACATAAAAGGACCTTATCAAGAAAGTAAAAAGGGAGCCTACTCAATGGGAGAAAATATTTGGCATCCATATATCTGATAGGAGCCTAATATCCTGCACATATAAAGAAATCCTAAATCTTGAACATAAAAATACAAACAACCCTTTTAAAAAGTGGGCAAGTGACCTGGAAAGACACTTCTTTCAGGAAGAAATAAATTGGGTAAAAAGCACATGAAAAGATGTTCAGTATTGCCGGCAATTAGGGAAATGCAAATCAAAACTACCATGAGATACTATCTTACACCAATTTGAATGGCAGTTATTAAAAAAACAGCAGACTATAAGTGTTGGAGAGGATATGGAGGAATGGGAACCCTCATCAACTGCTGGTAGGAATGTAGAATGGTCCAGGCATTGTGGCGTACAGTTTGGGGATTCCTAAAAAAACTAAATATAGAACTTCCTTAAGATCCAGGAATTCCACTGCTGGGTATATAACCAGAAGATTTGAAAGCAAAGACATGAACAGATATAGGAACATTGTTCAGGGTGGCATTATTCACTATTGCCAAAAGTTGGAATCAACCCAGGTGCCCATCAACAGATGAATGGATAAACAAAATGTGGTACATAGATACAATTGAATATTAGTCAGCTGTAAAGGAATAAAGTGCTAACACACGGGATAACATGGATGAATCTTGGGGAACCTATGTTGAGTGAAGCAAGACAGACATTGAAGAATGAACAGTACATGACCCCACTGATATGAATTAAGGAAAATGAGCAGTCTCAGAAAGCTATTGTCTGGAAGATAGGTTTAGAAGGAATAGAAACAGAGAAGAAGCTTGTGAGCCATCACTCATATGGATGTAACTATGGTAAGCTGAAAGTGTGTAATCGTGTATTGAAGGGATAGGACAGAAGTGTACTGATATTATTGGGTTGGGTGGTGCAGGGTTGACAGGTGGGTAGATTGGAAAGGGTGGGTTAGAAGGTCCAGAATACTGGGGGAGGGCTGGGAAAGGGACCAGATGAACACTGGAGATTTACAGGTATGTGGTTGAAAGTACAAAGTTGGGAATTCTCTTATGGCAATTTGACAAGGAAGAGTTGCTGGTTTAGGATGTTGGATGTGAGGTATTCAGGAAAGGGCACACCTGGAGCACGCATCTATGGAGTGTGTGAGTGATCATTTTGTCATAATGTGTTGTATCAGTGGATGGGGACCCACATAATGTGAGGGAAATTGTTGGACTCCCATCCTTGGGAGGACTGATCTGTGCAGAAACAGAAAGGTGGGAGTCTCTCAAGAGCAACTGTGGTTCCTAATAGGGGAGGACAGACCAGTGTGTCAAGAGCTCAGTCTTGTTGCATGTAACTATGAATCTTGTCATCCAACCAGTCAAGCCAGGCAGTTGCCATGGGCACTGGGGAGATAGGAAGGAAGGAATAGAATGGATCGAACAGGGCATATTTAGTGGTCAGTGGAATTGTTCTGCATCATCTCACAGTGATGGACACAGGGCATGGTAAATATAATCAGAGTTTATAAAAGTGTATGGCCTAAGCTATAAACCATAGTGTAAACCATTGACCAGGTTTGGTAGCTATGTTTCACTATTTTTATATCAGTAATAAGAAAGCTACCATCCACATGTAAAAAGATATTAATATGGGGGGCAGGAAAGGGGGAGGATGTTGGGTATATAAGAGTCTCCTGTATTCTGGGTGTGACATTGCTGTGACCTAAAACTTCTTTGAAAACAAAGTGAAAAATAGTGAGACACTGGGGAATAAGTGGGGGAAGGTGCCATGGTACAGACAGGACACCAGATATTCCAGTGATGAAGGGCAAAATGTCCAAAATTTTTCTTTAATATTTTTCATTTTTTTAATATCCCAACCTTAAATTTATTTTTATTTTTTTTAAAATTTTAATGTATTTTATCTCATATTTAATCTTATCATTATTAAATCATTTTACTATTAATTTTATTCAGCTATTGTAATGGTTTCATCTTTGAAGAAGCTAGGGATCACAGAAAGATTACAACTGGGACAGGAGAGGATGGTTGGTGTGGGGTGTCAGGGACGGGGGTTGCATGGGAGTAAGTTCACCTGAGCATACATATAAGGTATATAAAAATGTGCAAATGTTCACAGGGCATAGTCACGGTGGGTGGAGACTCACACGATAAATGAGAGAATACTGAATTCCCCTCCTGGAGAGCTCTGCCACATTCTCTAAGGGATCAGCAACAGTGCCCTAAGTGTAGGAACAATGACTGGGGAAAGAGTATTGTCCACTTAAGGGCCCTTGATATCGATGACTAGGCTTATGATTTGGTGCTCTTGAAATTGAAACTTAGCCTATTGTTATGGAGTGTCTAAGGGTCGCTTCCTGAGAGCCTCCTTATTGCTCAGATGTGGCCTCTCTCTAAGCCAATCTCAGGCAGTCTCAGCCTGGGGCATGACTCCCAGGGATGACTCCTTGGGATGAGCCTCCCTGGCACCAAGGAATTGCTACTAATCACCAACAAGCAAAGCAACTGGAAAAAGACCTTGAATAAAAGTGGGAAAAAGTAAAGACAAATGAGTGTATATGGCTAAGAGAATTCAAAGTGAGTTGGGAGGTCATCTTAAAAGTAATGCTTATGGAGATTCAGCAGGATCTCATAGAATTCCAATATGGATACCACCTCAAATAGTGGGGCGGGCTCTGGAGACACCCAGGTCCTATGGTTAGTGGAGATAACTCTGGAGTTTGGAACCTTACCAGTGGGCCCTAGTTTGGAGTTTGTGCTCCTGAGAGTGACAGAGTTGGACTCAATTATGTCTTCCCTGTACATGGCTCATCTGCCTTTCTGTTTAAACCTATACTTGGTGCTGGAGTTTGTAGGCATACATCCAGAAACTCAAGTCTTTGGGCTGTCCATGTGCCATCTGGGCCTGGAAACTCAGTGGAGCTTCAACACCTACTCTACAGCTTATTGGACTCACCCAGGACACTTGGTGGGGAAATGATGATGGACAGTGGCCATCCCAGGGAACGGAAAGAGTCTGCTCCTGCAGACAAGATAATCCTATCCATCTTTCCCATGGGATATAAGCCCCCTTTCAATTGGAGGTGGAGTGGACATGACCATCCCAGAATCCTCAGGATTGGGGGAAGAGATGTGGACTAGAGTGGACTTACTGGTATTCTAAAATGGACATATTGTGAGTCTAGCAATGGAGAACTTATAACATTTATGTGGAGCCAGTGGCCACTGGAGGCTCTGGGGGTAGGGAGAGGGAAAATTGTTGTAATATGGAAGCTTTTTCAGGACTTGGGAATCATCCTGAATGACATTGCAATGACAGGTATAGGCAATTTTATATCATCATATAACATGCAGAACTGTGTGGGAGAGAGTATAGACTAAAATGTGAACTATGGTCCATGATTAATGGCAAAGCCCCAGGATATGTTTATTAATTGCAATGAATGTGCCACACTAATGAAGGATATTTATATGGGAGGTTGTGGGAGGTGTGGGAAGTGGGACATATGGGAAACCTTATATTTTTTGTGTAACTTTTATGTAATATAAGTAGATTTTAAAGAATAAAAAAATAAAAAGAATTATAGGGGATTCTCATATTCTCCTCTCCTTCCCCCTCCCACACTTTCCCACATTAGCAGCATCTTTCATAGTATGGTACATTTCTTACAATTAATGTACATATATTGAAGCATTGCTACTAAGAATCGTTTATAGTTTATATTATAGTTAACACTTTGCACCACACAATTTTAAATATACATTTCAGAGACTTAAATCTTTCAACTATTCGTTTACCAGTTGTGCCCTGAATCTCAGCAGAGATGCAACCAACATCTACTCTCCAGTTCCTCAGACTGACCCAGAACAATGAAGAAAGTGCTGATAATGGACAGCACCCATCCCCAAAAAACAGAGGGTATCTACAACTACAAGGAAGACAGTTCCATCCATTTGCCCCATGGAATCTAATTCCCCTCTCAGTTTGAAGGAAATTGGGCAACATCATGAAAAAATCCTCCAGATTGAGGAATGAACATGCATAAGGGGGAATGCAACTGTGGACTAAAGTAGACTTATTTTTCTGCTAGTAATGGGAGAAATTGTAACATTGATATAAAGATAGTAGTTACCAGAGGGTCTATTATTTCTTTACCTTAAAATTTTATCTTAAAACAAACAAAAGACAAAAATAGAAAAAGATGTATTCTTACTGAAATCATTTATTTCAAAATATATTTGTTATGTAAATCTCAGAAATTAATTCTAATTGTGCAATGATATTTTATTCTATATCTGAAGGACACTTTCATATTTTAAACTTTTCTTTAAACTTATAATGTTAAAAACTCATTTGTTCTAATTATAATAATTTTAGGAATTACTTGGTTTTTGACCAACTGATTCTAACTAACTAGTTGCTATTTCATTCAACTCAAATTAAATTTCATGGGAGAAGCAGCAGTCAAATATTGAATAGACTTATACATACTTGGAATAAAATCATTATTTTTTTTCAAACACTTAATATGAGATATTAGTACATTAGAAATATAATAGACATTAGCTAGACTAGGATTAAGTGTGTTATTTTGCTCAAATAATTATATCCAGAAAAATAGATTCAGAAGCAGTCTACTTCTTAATGGCTTGAAAAGAGATAAATAAGTATAGTAATGCAAATATGTTGCCCTATACATGTGTAATTGTCACCCATTCTCATCAATATAACCTTAGATATGTAGATATACCTTAAGTGAACTTGTATTAAATGTGATTATAATAGTACTTGCCCCATGGTTGTGTTATGAAGAATAAATCTGACATAGTAAGTAACACACACACATAAACACACAGACACATATACACATAAATCCACATATATGTACACACTGATAAAAACTCTATCATACTGAAAGTACTCAATAACAACAATAACAATTTCTATTATCACTGTATCATTTTTCTATTATTCTGTATTATTATAATTATTACTATGGTATTTACATACACAGTTAAACTATTATATACCAAGATAGAGGTAAAAAAAACATAGAGAGGGAAAGAAAGAGGTGATACAGTGCTAGAAAATGAATGAGAAAGAGAAAGACGCAAAGGAGATGAAAGGATAAGACAGAGTAAAGCAAATTTTGATCCAGTGAGGTGAATCAGGACTATATTATTTCATCACTATCTGGTAAAATTGGTCCATAAGTCTTCCTGTGGAAGAAAGAGACTCAGTATCTTGAATGAGAATGTTGCTTTCCTCACTTATACACACACACATACACAGGTGTATCAAAATGTGGCAGGTATGTAGGTGTGAGAGCAAAGCATGTGGTATGTTTTTCTGCTTATTCTGAAATCAAGTATTTCTGTTGCTCACAATTTCTTTCTATACTACTGACTGCTGTTGTAATTAAACAATTAAACTTCATTATCCTTATGTCTTTACAAAATTATTGCATGGTGACACTATGCATGCTCCTTATTTCTACCACTCCAATGTAAGGGAATCCTGTGGTTAGTATCTCACAGTGACATCAAATTTATGTCTGCCAGTGAACTTCACAAGTGTGTCTCCACTCCACTGAATATAACCAATCAAAACATATTATTCAAGCCAGAAATCATGGAAATGTCCTTGACATGTTTCTCCATTTCCTTCCATACACTAGCCATCGTAGCTTCACTGGCATAAGGTCTATTCCACTCACATAAGGCCATGTACATATTAGCACTCCTCAAAATCAGGGGCCTGCAGCTTATTACCTAAATTCTGGACAGTGACAAGAGAAAAATTATATTATTTTTCTCTCCTTTTTTTTTCTTACTTTCTATTCTTTTCTTATCTGTCTGGCCTTTCAATTCACTTTACATTTTTTCTCTCTATTTTGTTTCTTGTTTTATTTTTTTCTACTCTATCTCTTTCTATTCTTATTCTTTTGCATTTTTAAAATATTTACTCATATTACTTAGTTTTTTAGTTCTTGTATAGTTCTTCTTCTACCTTTTTTGTATTACTATCACTATTATTCTTTTTCTCTATTTATCACTTTCCTTTTCTCTGATCCTAATATTTTTTTCAAGGGAAAACAGACAACTGCAAGGATATAGAATAAGAGGAGACAGGTATCAAATTTAACCTTACTACACACAAAGAAATAGTAAAATAAACCCTTTGGTAGAAAGAGAAGCTAACCAACCAAATAAGCCCATCAAGATAAACAGATGTCCAGAAATCAACAAAAAATTACAAGCAATATCAGAAAACAGGAGACAGGGCTCAGTCTAATGACAAACTAAAAAAGCAGGAGGAGATGCAGAATGCAGAACAACCAATCAAGGATGACCAAACAAATACCATGAATCAACTTAATGAAGTGAAGGAGGAGATAAAGGATATTAAGAAGACACTAGGGGAACATACTGAAGAATTTGTAAACACAGCTAAAAGATAATTGATATGATGGTGATGAATGGCAAGAAACAAAAATACACTGGAAGCACATGACAGCAGATTTGAACATGCTGAGGAAAGAATCAGTGATATGGAAAACAACACCTCCGATCAACCAATGTAACTTGTCTAATTGCACTAGAGAAACTCTTTGCTATCCATGTTCATGAATAATTTTTGAATTGCAATAGTTTTTTAAATGTAGATCATTTCAACTAGATACACAATTATTTGTCAACTACTATCTTATTTGGGTTATTGATTATTTTGCAGTATTTGATAATCACAAAATTAAAAGAAACTCAAAGAATATTTAATGTTTGGAAATATTTCTTAAGCAGAAGTACAGTTAACTGTTAATATTCAATAAAATGGATATATTTTTAAAGTTATTTCAAATAATTTCCAAATTTATTCAATGAACTTCCATTTAAAAATTCTTCTTTCATAGCCATAATATCTAAAATCTTGCCTGCTATGTGGCATAATTGGGTTTATTGTCATTTCATAATCACTTCATATATTTACAACATTATCTTATAATTTACACATTTTGAAATAATAATTTATATTAGGAAAATAAGTTGATGTGGGAAGAGAAAAGCTAGGGGGTTTGTTGTGATAATTATTACACTTAAAATTTTATTAATATGATTTTGGGTGCCACGAATTTAATATAATTCAAGTATGTCTTACTCAAAAGGTTTGGCATTGACTTTTTTTTAAAATTTTAGTGTGGTACATTTGTTACAATTGATGAACACATACTGAAGGTTTCCTACTAACGATACACTACAGTTTACATTATGTTTACACTTTGTACCACGCAGTTTTATATGCTTTGAGAAAATGTATATTGGCTGGTATTCATTGTTGCAATGTCATTCAGAAGAATTCAATTGTCCCCAAAATGCCCCATGTTTTACCTATTCTTCCCTTTCCCTCCCCTCAGAACATCTGATGACAACTGCCTCTATATCAATGTTACAAATTCTTCCATTGCTAGAATAATAATTACTTTACTTTAGTCCATATTTG
>JAQZBX010100390.1:0-11370 GCA_029593785.1 Cabassous unicinctus | reverse complement strand
GCAATGTACGCTGGGTGGTTTTGCTTCCGGCTCAAGACCTGAGTAATCCAGAACAACTGGGATTTCAGTCTCTGAGCCTGACCCCTGCAACGGACCAACACTTGATTTTTAGCCTTACCATGAGGTTTTTACTGTGCAGGTAGAGTTTATTTTGAAATGCATTAAATATCACTTTCTCATCAGCTTCACTTCTTGAGGTGTTTTTAAATCCACTTCCCCATTGCCAGGGACATCTTTGCAATTTAACTGGGGCCCCTCAAAGTGAGTTGGCAGTGCTGGGTGAGTGGTGTGCTGGGAAGGAAATGAAGAGCCAGTAGAGCTGGTCACTGGCCGCACACTAGCCCTTACTGTCCTGATTTATCAAGAGCTGCTTTTTTTAGCGTAGCTACCAGAGCTGCCCACTCAGAAGGCTTAGGAAGTTATGACCTCTCATTGAGTTCACTCTGAATAGCCCAACTGTTGCACTGAAGCTTTCTGAATAGTCAGTCAAGAAATTAACCTTTCAGCCTTCACAGCATCGCAGAAGCAACATCAGGGGAGCCGGGAGGGAACTTTGTGACACTGAGCCACTAAAATGGGGACTGATTCTTCAAGCAGATCTTCACATGGACTGTGCTATACTGTTTTTCTCAAAGCTACCAAGTTTGTGCAATAAGTGGAAGGGATGTTGTCCCTGTTCAATAAAAACTGAATGACATCCAAGCTGATTTTCTAAGACCACTGAGAAAATCTTTATTTACAATAAATTTCAATAAAATTTGCATAAATATATTCCAAATGTACATTTTTCACCTCTGATTTCTTCATATCCTTTAAACATTAGTCTGTCCTGTTCTCGTTATTCCTTTCGGCTGCCAGCGTGGAGCTGACATTGGAAAGTGGAGGGGTGCTGCCGGGTAACTGGGGGGCATCTGGGGGCTCGGGGTGGTCAGAGTGCGCCTCTGCCGGGGGAGCAAGAGCCTCAGCTCTGTCCTTGCCCTCCAGCTTTCTCTCCATGGTGGCCACCAGAATCTTGAGCCACGTGTTCTCTGTGAGGAGGTTCTCCGAGGCGTCGGCCAGCTCCTGGAGCTTGCGGGCCACTTCCTCGAGTTCCCTGGTTTTCTGCTCATACAGGGCCTGCAGCTGCTCGCTGTGCAGCTGGAGCAGGTGGTGCTGCTGCTCCAGGGTCTGCTTCTGCCGCAGCAGCCGGTGCTCATCCCTGCGGGCACTGGAGAGCTGGGCCTCCACCTGCACCTGCGCTCGGTGCAGGGTGCTGATTTCCACTCTCAGTTTCTGAATCTCTCTCTCCAGATGGGAGATGTGGCTCTGCTGTAAGACTGACTCACTTTGAAGACACTGTTTGGTAGGCGAGTTAGCCAAGTCCTGGGGGGCAGAGGCAGGGTCTGAGTGATGCAAAATGAACCTCAGCAGGTTTGGAAGGGTGATGGGAAGGTCTTCGGGGTATTTCACACTTAGGTCTTTTCTGAAGACAAAGGAAGAAGAAAGCGGAGAGTTACACCAACACCCTTAGTCCAACCAGACTCCTACTGACGGTCAGGCCAGTCAACTGCTTACCGAGAAACAGCATTCTGAGGGTTTTACCTAAAGTTACCAAGTAAAATGTTATCTGGGTAAGAAATTTTCTGCAAGCTGAGGATGTTCCATCTGCTTGTTATGTAGTTAAGACGGCTTATCTAAGATGTGTTTCTGTTCCTGAGGACAGGGAGTTCAGTTTCTGCCTAAAACCTTCTGAAAGAGCGACAGGGTCCCAGGCCAAAGCCCGAGGCAGCGATGGAAGGCCATGGAGCGTGTGGGCAGAGGCTCTGCGTGCGTCCAGGGCGGGCCGCTCGCCCACGGGAGACTCGTGGCCATCCACAGTGTTTGCTGAAATGGGAGAAGCCTAGTTTCTTTCAGCAAGCATTTGTTACACATCACCCAAGGCAAGGTTCTCAGCTGGGGGTGATGACACCCAAGGGTGCATCTAGCAACACCTGGAGACATTTTTATGGTCATGTCTGGGGTGTGCTACTGGCACCTGGTGGGTAGAGGTCAGGGACGCTGCTCGACATCCTACAATGAGCAGGACAGTCCCCACAACAGTGGGCTGGCCCGGAGGGCCAAGGGTGCTGACGTGGAGGAACCCTGGTTTAAGAGTTTGGCAACATTCTAATTAATTTGTGTATGCCAAATTCCCCCTTAAAAATTATACCTCAGATTCAAACTTAACTGCATACTAACTTCCTCTTTCAGGGAAGATTCTGAGATGCTTTAATGTTTTACTGTGAAATGTATACTCATCCATGTGAAAACCTGACCTCTCAAGACCAAGCGGTTTAGAGTGTGTTCACTCAGTGTTGGCTGGGATTACAATCTCCAGAGCCCGTCTGAGAACAAGCGGGCAGCCAGCGTGGCCTGCCCGTGACTCTGGCTGTGCTCCCTTGGCCCCCCAGTGCTGGTCGTTAGCAAGAGGGACACCTTTTTTCCTCTCTTTGCCCAATCTAAAGTAGCTCAGTGGTTGAGCGCCAGCTTCCCATGTATGAGGTCCCAGGTACAGTCCCTGGAACCTGAAAAAAAAAACAAAAAAAGGAGCTGTTTGAGCCAAGGTTTGCTTTTTAAAAAAGTAATTAAATGTCACTTTTAAGTAAATATTCCTGAAAACAAGGGGGAAGAGTTCCCTTTGAAGGCTTCATAGCACAAGAAAGCACAAGACACATAGAATGTCTTTGCATTAATTTCTTTGTGAAATTTAAGAGGGTGAATCCAGTTTTTCCATCTACAGTGAACTACACTATAAGCCACCTAAAACTGGGACGCTTTGTATCTTAAGTTTGTTCTGTGCCTTTGGAGCTGGGGCTACAGACCCACTGGCCATGCCTGAGAGCCCTGGGTCCTGTTCCTTGCCGCAGCCTTGCGTGCTGTGAGGGATGCAGAGCTGGACAAGAGTCTCACAGCCCCTGGAAGGTGCTCCAGGGCAGAAGCCTTTTCTCTCTAAGCCCTGCCTGCTCTAACAGGCTGGTTCTCAATCTTTGGGGTGGACCCCCACAGCCATCGGAGGAGGGCAGCACGCCAGTCCTGGTTCGTCATGTCCTCCCATTCCCAAGAAAGTGCTGTCAGTTGAGTAGGCTGGATTGAGTGGTTTAGGAGAGTGCACGCTTACCTTTTTTTATAAAACAGTACCATAGGCATGAGCACCTCTCACCTCATCCTATCCCAAACCCTTTCAATACAACAGAACTGTTAGCCTTTTGAAGAGGTTGGGGTACACTTTCAATGTCAACTTCAGGCCATCTGGGACCTCACCAAGCTCAACACTAAAGATGTGCTTTGCTGAATTCCTCTCAGGACCTGATCCCGGCCTGACACCTGACAGAAGGACCAACCAAGGCACTCTGATGAACCAGCACTGCCCCACCCTCAGAGAAAGAACAAGGAAGGATGCACTGAGGCGTTTTCCCCAGGAGATTTGTTGGAAGTTCTGATTTAGAAAATTCCTTTTTAGAACTTTTCATTTAATTATCTGACAACCAAAATTTCTTCCACAGACATTTATACCTGTGCTTACACAATCTGGTCACAATAACTCAAAGCCATGAGCTTCATGCAGGAGGTGGACCAACAGAGATGGGTTCATCTCCTCAAGTGCTTAAGGAATGGAAGTCACAGCAGAATGTTAGGGCCCCGCCTGGCAGCTGTGCCCTGGCTTGTGCTGGCAGACAAGGGGCTCCTCTGTGCTCTTCAACTACTTCCTCTGTAAAACAGGGGGCCTAAGAGTACTCCCTGCCTCAAGGGACAGTTGTAAAGACTAGTTGAGGGAAGTGAATATTAACTTAAAAAACAACAACACAAAAAGCAACTCGCATTGTCCTCAGAAAACCAACAAGAAACCACTCATTAAAAGCTTGCATACATCTCTGCCCCCACCCCCACAAAGCCAGTATCTGAACGCTGGAGAAAAGCACGGTATTCGACTCTCCTTTAAGTTCACTAACAGCATGTTTATGCACCTTGCACAGAAGAAGCCAGGTATAAAAAATGACAGAGGGGGTGTTATGCACCGAGAAGGGCTAAAATACCTAAGAGGGGTGGGGCTGTCCCTCTAAAGAAGTGCAGTTCTTCACCAGAAGACACCCAAGTCTCTGAGCAGTGAGCCCTGTCTCCCCATGCCCCACCCCTTGCCTTTCTGGTCCCTAGACCAGGGCTGGGCCAGAACACCTGCATTTTGGCATGTTGCAGAGAGCCTGCTGCAAAGCCCTGGCTGGGAAGTAACCCTGAGGTGCCCCCTGCACAGGAAGAAGGATGGCTGAACATCCAGGTGCTGCCTACTGCCTGGGTCATACACCAGAGCAGAGGCCAGACTCTTTCATATGGTTTCCTCCTTCTTGATTATAAAACAAGACGTGCTCATTGTAAACAATTTGCAAAGGGCGTAAAAAACATACAAGCAGCACCCCCCGAAACCACTTGTAATCCCTATTCCTCCAAGGTCACCACTATCAACAGCCTTGTATGTACATTTTTAACCCAGTGCATGTACACGTTTATATTTTATCAGAGTGCCTATACAATTTCAAATTCTTTTGGCTAAAAATAGCATAAGCATGCAAACCTTGAAAAAGGTCTCATCACATGTTATCAAGCAGCCTTTTTTACATTTCCTCTTTTGCGAGAAGGCAGTTCATTTCCATGGTCCATTTACCTTCTGGGTATGCCAAATGTTCACTTTGGACCAGCTAATGATTACCTTACTTCACTCCTGACGACCATTTATTTTTGGGAAATAAGAAAACTTCCATGTTAATTTATAGATATAAGCAATAACACTTTGATGTACTGTGCTCTTTCCATTAAAAGAGAACAGAACAGCCTTCTCATATTCAGTATTTATATTCTTGACCTTTCCGATTCAAGAAAAACAGGAAGGGGCTGCAGATACCCAACATGGTATCTGGAGCACAAGCTCCGCTCCACGTTTGTCACAGCAGGCAGCTGGCGAAGGAAAGTCACCCCACCTGGACTCAGGTCCTCACACAAACAACCCCCTGCCCATCTCTCCCTCTCTGCCTGTCCCTCACTATATATCCATTCACTCCAGTTGCTGAGAACTTCATGCCAAAGCATGTGCTTGGTGCTATGGCTAAATTTTAACATCACTTTTGAAAATCTAGTTCTTCAAACTATGCTTGGAATTCTAAAATTACCCTTCATTAAACTACATGCCCGAACTTTGTCCCACACAGATGAAATTACGAGTGTTACTGTCCACGATTCCTTGACTATGTGGCAATTGAAACACTTCTTAGAAAGAAAAAGGCTCATCACGCCACTGACAGCAGAATAGGGTGAGTCACATTTTTAGTGTGTGATTTGACAAGACCCTATACCAGAGGAAGTATTCCAGCAAAAATTCTTTGAGATAAAGAGCAAGAACCAAGGAAATGACTTGATATAGGAAGGAAGCATCTGCTAAAGAAACATGAAAAATATAGCAGTGGCTGCAAGGAACAGTAAAAGCAAGTGCAGGAAGTTAAAACAGCAAATGTCATATGTTTGAGTTGGGGACCTAACTAAAATAGTCCTGTGAATGCTTTTCCCTGCAAAGAAGATCCTGCCAAAGCAATGTGACTGGGTCCCCAGCAGTACTCACCCTTGTTAAAAATAAGAATTAAAAAAAAGCAATCTGTAAAAAGGGGCGAAGAGTTCCTTTTCTCCAGAAACACTCGCAACCACTTTCATTAACTGCAAAGTCTGCTTCTCCTTTGCTAATGTCCCGTCCCTGCTTGCTGGGGCTTTCAGGGTAGATGCTGTGAGAACTGAACTTGGAACATGATTTAGAAATCAGGAGAAGACCAAGGTGCACAACCCGTGGCAGTCACAAACGCCTGCGCACTCGGGGAGAAAGCTGCTTTCCACGGCTCCTTGGATGCTAGGGAGGACGGTGCAGTGACGAAAGCCTCCATGTCCTTCCTGTACACGGGTGAGGGGGCGGTGGCGGTGCATGAGACAGGATGCATGTAAAAAGCCTGGGCAGACAGGGCTCGGCACCTCTGAAGGTGCAACACATGAGCTGCTATTTGTCCCCACATCAACGTGCGCCCCCTTCCGGTCGATCTCTGCATCCACTGCGCGCTCATGCAGGCCATGGGAGCTGAGTTCTGAGGGCCACACTAACGTCCACGTGAGAAGCCGAGTCTGCAAAGAGCAGACTTCTTACGAAGACTCCACACTACGTATGACATTCTGACACCAGAGCCCTTTTACCCTCTGTCCCTAGGAGCACATGTTTTTTGAATGCTACATTTTACTCAGAGTAGTTTAGTAATAACCATCACGGTTTACATTTCACTTCTGTGAAGCGCCTTACACCCATTTTGTTTGGCAGAGCTCTACAAAAGAATCCCATTTGCCCAACAGAGAAAAAAAATCCAGTATTACCTGTTGCAGGGAAAAAATAAGACAGTAGGAAGACGGTCAACCATAAATTCCCAAGGAAGATCATTCTGAGAGACATCAATCCTGGCAAAGGCAAAGAAGAGGAAAAGTTAAAGATCAGCCCAAGAAAGCCCATCCTGAAAGGATCTTCTCTGACTGGTGGAGGCCAGGAGCATTTTCTGTGGCCGGCAGTGCCCGGCCCTTTCCTGAGACTTCCAGGATGTGCAATGTGCCCGCCAACATCCCGAGTGGTAATATGACATCCTGAAAGTAAAAATGCACTTCCAAAAAATGCCTCATTCACCCGGCAGGATCTGGCCAAGGATTTTATTCCTTGAATCAGCTCTAGAAAAAGAAAAGAACTCATTATGCCTGAGCAACATATACCAAGCCTCTCTGAAGATGGAAGAAACTGGAAAAGAAAAATTATACTCTATTCTATATTTTGTAAATTTTGACAGAGGCCCAAAAAGGTTTGTGTGTGTATAAAAAATTTTTTTTTAAATCAGATTTTATATTTATTTTCTAATACAGAAAATTATATCAGTACTAAGTCACCCCACCTGTTGTCAATTACTACCAAATTAACTGCAACTGCTCTGGGGGGCTGCCCCTCCAGCAGCTGGTGCTGCACTGGGCATGCAGCCAGGCTCCCCGACACCTGCTGATGAACACAGAGCAAGTGTGCAGCCTTGTGGAGGGGCTGCTGGGCCAAGGGGCTTCAAGAGCACCAATGCTCACAAACAGCAAATACAAAAGACAGACGTGTCTGCTATCATTAACTTGACACAAGTTCTCAGAAAGTATAACTGGGAACTGGGTGGGTGGAGGTCACTGCCATGTATTTGGCTAAAAGGATGAAATTCACTTAGAAAATGGCATAACCAAAATAAACTGATTTTACACAGCTTTACTAACAAAATGGCACTCCTCAGTGTGACAGCCTACTTAAAACATCAGAGATTTCCATTTTTAAAATAAGTGCTGTTGAACACCATATTCTATAACACTTTTCTCCTAATTTTCACTTCAAAGAAAGACCAAACTATAAAATTAAAAGACTGTAAAAATCCATTCACAATTCCATTGGGCTACTCTGAACCTTCATTCTGCGATTCTCATTCAGGCTTGGTATTTATGCGTACATATTTTTAAGAGCTTTAATCAAATATCTCATACTCTATTCTTCTTGATGAACTGTATGAAAAGCATTATTTTAATGGATGGATAAAATTCCATCAAACGCCCAACCATAATTTCCTTAAGCATTCCCCTGTTGGATTCAGATAATGCCATAATGACTACCTCATGCATCTCTTGAATTCCTATTTCCTTAATTCCCTTAGTGAAAATAACTGGGTCAAAAATGTATAATCTTTTTTGTGATTTCTTGCAAATATTGCTAAAATGCTTTCTAAAAGGGTTGTGACAACTTACTGATTACAATAGTTATATCTGACTGTGTAAACTTCACTTTATTTTATCAACACAAAATTCTGTCACTTAAAAGCATTTCTGTTAATTTAATTAGTACAAATGATACTTTGTTACTGTTTTCATTTGCATTGATTAGATAATTTCCTTACTTGTTTATTCTCTACTCTTACATGAAAAACCAATTCATCTCCTCTGTTCACAATGGGGCCCCTCCCAGCTGTTTCTTAAACCATTTTAATTTCACAGGGTCTGGAGTAGGAATGCCTAATTTTGAATCTTGGCTCCGTCACTTGCATGCTGTGTGACTTTGGGCAAATTACCTACCTTTCTGTGACAATTTCCTCATCAATAAAAAGAGGGTGATAATTACACCTGCCTTACAGAGCACTGTAAGGATTACGTCAGATAATACGTATGGTAAAAAATCTCTCAGCATAGTAACTCCTCAAATTTGGTTATTATTACTTATAACATTTAAATTAGGTGAAATACACATGCTGTAAAATACAGTTATTGTCCATTTTTTTAAGTCTCTTTTGTTTTCATTGCATATTCTTCTAATGGAATCTGTTCGTCAATTTTTTTCCATTGCTTCAACTTTGGGACGTTTCATCTATAACTGGAACTAGCAAATCCAATATTCTATTTTCTATTTTTTCGGTGATTTGGTTTTTTATATTTAACTTTATCTGGAGTTTTCTGGGAGGATGAGAAGATATAGCTTAAATCAAAAGAAGTTTTCCCCTAAAACTGCCTACTATCTCAACCAAAAAGTCTTTATTTGATCCTTCTTTTTCCCCCAAAAAACTTTAAAAAACACCTGCATATCAACCAATCCTTCCTCTTAATTTTATCACCGAGGAAGAAATGGGGCCCAGGGCAGAGAGGTCCTAGGGCTGGTTGGCAGCACACCAGGGATGGACTGGCTGCCTCTTGCTGGGCCGGGCCCCTGTGCCAGGCAACTGCAGGGGCATCCTTCTCATGGCATTCCAAGAGCTGGCCACTGGTGGGCTGTCTGGGTCGCCAGGTCAGCGCTCCTCCCACAGAAATGCACTCACCCGCCCATGAATTTAATCAGGGCTAAACATGCTTAATAACATGGAAAGAACACTCAAAATCTATCAGGAAAACTTTAGTTTCAACAAGGTTTTGCTCATGGCTTTAACCTGATGATTAAATTCAACCAAGGTGTGCCCAAAGTTAACAGGTAATGGGCAGACCCTCGCAAACCACATGGCTAAACGACAGGCACACAGCCCAAAGTGCTGCAGAACAGGCTTCCCTACCTTGCCACAGTGAACGTATCCGCTGGCAGGAGACGAGCTAGCTGGATAAAGATGTGATTGAGAGATGGACAGAAGCCACACCACTGTGCATAATAAAGCAGCAAAACATCCTGTGGGAAGGGGAAGATGGGAGTTACTTCCACCTGGGAACGGGCTCTTCCGCCTTCCCTTGCCATGCTTAGAACCCAGAAGGCATTCAAAAAACGTTGCTTATGCAGAGATGACAAAATTTTAACCTTTACATTTTTCCAATATGTACATTCGTAAGGATGTTCTATAATTTAAAAATCACCATGTAATTCACTCGTGTTCTGCAATAAAAGACTGTCGTGGATAATAATAAACAACACTTCTAGTCAGTTTGGCCTTCTGCTGTTGCAAGTAACTTTATGTATAAGTAATTTGCCATCAGAGAATAAAAGCAGTATCTTTTAAGTTGCTAAAAGATTAAAACTTGTACTATTAAAAACAACAACAACCAACTGTTCACCCAAACAACTACAGCTTTGGAAATCATTTTATTAGAGAGAGAGGCTTAATTTTTGCCTCTTCATGACTCCATACCTGTTTTTGAAGGACTACTTCCCAAAAGGTCTCAGTTGTCACCTCAGTGATTAAATGCTGAGAAGGAAACTGGGCAGAGTCACTTCCAATAAGATGCCTTTTCAAGGGACTGTAGAGAATGCTGAAGTTTTGAATAAAAGACTCTAAAAATAAAGAGAAAATGAGATCAATTCTTCTCTTGGTATAAAGAGAGGAGCTGGCCTACTTTAAAACCCACATTTCAACAACTGGAGTGGTTTGCCAGGCTCACATTTTTAACACTTCACCTACAGGCAAAACCCTGACCCAGGCAGCCAGGGGGGCAGGTTTAGTATTAGCTCAGTGGACAGTAACGTAGTAACACAACACCACGAAATGTTAGATGCACCAATATTCACAGACTAGGAATTTTATCCTCTTCTTTTCTAACAGGACTGGTCCACGAATAGACACAAAGTGAGAATCATGTGAGAATCATCAACATGCAGGATCTTTAGGAGATTTCAATCTATAACCTTTAAATCTAACTGCAAATGCAAAAATGGCACAACCTGCTGTAAAGTGGAAGGTGTTTGATGCTCATGAATGTGAGGACAAGGAGCTATGGTTTTTGTTTCCTTTATTAAAATTCTTCAACTTCCTTTTTAAAAATGTTAAGGGAAATAAACTCAAGTATATTTAGTGGAAAAATACCTAAATAAAACCCACACATAACCCCCAAACCTAACTTGGACCAACAGTTTTACTCTCCCCACAAACCCTGCCATCTTCAGATTCCTTCGCTTCATCTGAAGGCACACTAATTTGAATTTTACTTCTTTTCCTGTCTTCTGACCACCTCCATTCTGAGACCCTAATGAGCAATGCAATGTTCTGCAGCGGGAGGAGGAAGTGAAGAATGCCATGTGAATACTAAAGAGAATTCATTATAAGCATCGGAATTTCACTTGGTTGACTGTTTTTGAAATAGAAAACCAAGAATTATTTCCTAACCTGAATGAAGCCTAAGCTCTGAACCTGACTTATGTCAAGTCTCCAAATCAACTATGTTACACAGTAAATGTCTTTCTTACAAGGACCACTCCAAATTCTGCCACCAATTAAAAGGACAAAGAATAGCTGAGATGGACGTTTCAGAATAGACATAGAAAACTACAAGAAATCTGATGAAGGCTTCTTTCAGATTAGTCTTCAAAGTGAACACATTACAATCTCATTGAATACTTATACTTGAGTATTACTGAACGAAATTCAGAAAAATCCAACAAACATTTAAAACAGAGAAGCCCTCGTGTTTACAATATACAACTTGGTAAGGAAAACTTAACATTTACATGTTACATCTTTTAACAAATGAGTCTAATATAAGAAACAAGCTTCACCTGAATTTAAGAGGACTGCTAAAAGGACTGTTATTTAGGATTCTGAGTTTACTCTTGCGTTGTTCATACTCTGTAGAACTTGAAAGTGAAGTTTCTTTCCCTACTAAATTCCTCCTTGCTCCAACTGGCAAACAGTGACTACAATCCCCCACCCCCCCACCCCCCATTTCCAATGAGGCTGAATTAACATGGCTTTTGAATTCTCATTTCCTTGTGTGTGCATCAAGGATGTTAGCAAAGCCCTAGAACAAGACACCATGGGTTACTTCACTGTTGCTGCCAAGCCCCAAGGGCCAATTCTCGGATGCTCCCAC
>JAQZBX010100389.1:0-11372 GCA_029593785.1 Cabassous unicinctus | reverse complement strand
TACAATGAAATGGGAAACTGAATAGAGAAAAATATATAGAATGATTTAAAAGGCCAGAATGATGAAGAGATAGAGAAACAGAAAAGTAAGGACAGAAGGGAAAAATTTATTTAAAAAAGAAAACAGAATAGACAAGATAGAAATCAAAACCAGTAAAGTTGAGGACAAATAAAAATGGTGGCATGTAAGAACCACAACAGAAAGCAGAAGATAGAAAGATGAAGGAACGAAAAGAGATAATATTGGTAAACAAAATTAGTATACACAGAAAATGGTAAATCAAGGAAGGAGAAACACAGCAATGAAGAATCAAGGTAGCAACAGATAATTAAAAAATTAAGAGTGTGTGGGAGGAAAGAGGAAGGAAAAAGAAGAATCAAAACAACAACAACAATAAAAAAAACACACACACACACACAAGCAAGAAGTCAAACATAACTAAGGAAGAATAGCATTCCTTCTTGGGCCCTTGTGGAGCCTCTCAGGCTGCCTGTGTTCATCAATCAATTACCCTGCAGGCTTCTCTCAGAAGGTTTTGAGGCAGGTTTTAGTGAATAAACCATGTTAAAACATTTTTTAAGTAACTTTTTTTGGGGGGAGGGGGCGGATAAGGGACCCAAAAGAAGCTAGTAAAAAAATAATGTATGTTTTCCCTTTCCTACGGTATCAGCTGGATTTTAGATATTCCTGTGGATCACTTCTCTTGGAAGAGCTGAGAATTGAACAAGGGTCCTCATATATTCAAGGCAGATATTCCTCCACTGAGCTACCTTTCTAATTGTCTCAATTTAGCTTTTCAGAAAGCTTTCATTCACTTTCCCCCTAGGGCAGATTTTACTCTCATAGGGCAGCTGGATTCAGCAGGCTGTATGAGTAGATCCCCGCTCTCCTCTCCTAGTCAGGTGAGGTTCCATTTTTAAATTCAGATGGGACCCTGATGACTGAGTACAACACACCGAAGTGATTTTTCAAGACTCTTAAAGACACCCCCTCCTCCCAGGGATCCTAAGTAAGCTCTTGAAAACTTATTAAGCACTTCCCACTGCCTGACTCCCCTAGCGGAGTTGAAATTTTGATAGTCTTGTGTGGAACTGTTAAATTGGCTGACTCTGCCCTCTCTCAGGCTAAGCTTTTGTATCGCAGGGTGGTTAGGTAAATCAGGCTTCCTAGGCAGATTCACCTCTTCCCTCAGCTGGGTGCCACTTCGAGCCGGGTGGTGTGCTCCCCAAAGCTCTAAGGGGGTCCAGGAAACAAAACCCACAGAAAGGAAACCCCTCTCCACCCCTTGCCAGAATCCTCCCACTCTCAGAGAATGCTCCCTTTTGCTGGGTGGCCAGTGGGAGACGGGGCTCGCCCTGGCCCTTTATCTCAAGGTTGGGCCTTAGCTGTCCATGATTTCCACTGGGCTAAAAACTCACGGTTTTACCTTGAACAATCTATCTCCCTGTGTAGCTCCCTCCATTTCATTGCCCCAAAGGTTCCTGCTCCTTGGGCTCCCAGAAGAGCTAACTCAGGCAGAATCCTGTCCACAATCAACCATCTTTTGTAATATAGATGGTGTGTGTCCACTTAAACTGATGTCATCTTGCCACCATCTCTTTCAATTGATTTTTGTATAAGGTGTGAGATTGTGTTCCTCTCTCATTCTTTAGGATTTGGAATTCCAATTCTCCAAGCACCATTTGTTGAAGAGGCAATTCTCTCCCAGTTGAGTGGGCTTCATGGCTGTGTCAAATATCAGATGAATGTATATGTGAGGATCTATATCATAACTCTCAATTCAGTTCTATTTTTCAGGATTTCTGTCCTTGTGCGATTACTATTTTAGACCACTGTAGCTTTGTAGTATGATTTAAAGTCAGGTAGCAGGATACCTTCAATTTTATTTTTATTTTTCAATATATATTTGCCTATTTGGGGCCTCTTCCCTTCCATATAAATTTTGCAGTTAGTTTTTCCAATTCATTAAAAATTCTGCATTTATTTTTATTGGGATTGCATTAAACCTGAGTATTAGCTTGGGTAGGATAGACATCTTAATGATAGTTAACCTTCCTATCCATGAACAGGGAATATTCTTCCATTTATTTACATCTTCTTTGATTTCCTTTAAAAGTGTTGTGTAGTTTTCTGTATATAAGTCCCTACATCTTTACTTAAATTTATTCCTAGTGGTTTGATTCTTTTAGTTACTATTATAAATGGTATTTTTTTCTTGAATTCCCCCTCAGATTGCTCAAAATTGGTGTCCATAAGTGCTACTCATTTTTCAGTATTGATTTCATAGCTTGTGACTTTACTGAACTTATTTATAAGTTGTAGAAGTTTTGTTATAGATTTCTCAGGGCTTTCTATGTATAAGATCATGTATTCTGCCAATAGGAATTTTTTACTTCTTCCTTTCCAATTTGGCTGCCTTTTATATCTTTTTTTGCCTCAATGCTCAAGCAAGTACTTCTAACAAAATATTAAATATGAGTAGTGATAGTGGATATCCTTGCCTTGTTGCTGAATTTAGATGAAAAGCTTTTAGGATTTCACCATTGAAGATGACGTTAGCTGTGTGTTTTTCATACATACTCTTTTTTTTTTTCAATCTTACAATGTGTTTATTTTACCATATTTCTTAAAAAGAACTTTTCTATTTTGAAACAATATTAGATTGCAGAAGAAATAGTACACATTGCAAAGATAATAGAGCATCCCATGTTCCCTTCAACCAGCAACCTCTAATGTTAACATCTCACATAACCATGATATATTTGTCAAAAATGAGAAATCAACATCATTACATCATTACAATATTATGCAGTAAACTACAGAATTATTCAGTTTTCACCAATATTTTCCAAAAATGTCCTTTTGTAGTTTGAGCATCCAATCCAGAATGTGATATTGCATTTATTTACTTTATTTAATTTTTAAAGAAATGTAGATTACATAAATGTTATATCAAAAATATAGGGGATTCCCATATACCACAGCCCCACCCCCACCACGCTTACCCTATTAACAACATCTTTCATTAAGTGTGATACATTTTTTACAATTGATGAATACCTGCTGAAGCATTGCTACTAACCATGGACTAGAGATTTCATTAAAGTTTACACTTTGCCCCTCACAATTTTATAGGTTTTTTAAAAAATATTTTAAAAGATGCTTAGATTACATAAATGTTATACAAAAGTTAGAAGGATTCACATGTTACCCACATCCCACACCTCCTACAATCTCCCACATAAACATCTTTCATTAGTGTGGCACATCACCTGCAATGGATATACACATACTGAGGCTTTGCCACTGAGTATGGACCATAGTTCACATTGTAGACCACACTATCTCCTACACAGTTCTGCATGTTATGTGCTGATGTAAAATGGCCTATATGTGTTATTGTAATTTCACTCAGGATAATTCCCAAGTCCCGAAAAATAGTCTGTATTACAACTGCTTTTCCTTCTCCTTGCCCTGAAAGCATCCAGTGGCCACTGGCTCCACATCAATGTTTGAATTTCTTCCATTGCTTGAATCACAATATGTCTACAACAATACCAGTAAGTCCACTCTAGTCCATAGCTCTTCCCCCAATCCTGAGGAGTCTGGGGTGGTGGTGTCCACTCCACCTCCAAGTGAGAGGGGGCTTATATCCCATGGATAAGATGGATGGGATTATCCTGCCTGCAACTGCAGACTCTCTCCATTCCCTGAGATGGCTGTTGTCCATCATCATCTCCCCATCAGGTGTCTTGGGCGAGTCCATTGAGCTGTAGATTAGGAGCTACTGTTCCTCCTAGATTCCAGGCACAGCTGGCACATGGGCTGTTCAGAAAGATTCCTTCTATTCCTACTTTTTGCAGTGTTTTTATCAGGAAAGTGTGCTGTATTTTATCAAATGCAATTTCTGCATCTATAGAGATGATCACGTATTTTTTTAATGATCATTTTATGAGCTGTATTACTTTGATTGATTTTCTTAAGTTCAACCATCATTGCATACCTGGGATGAAACTCACTTGTTCTTGGTGTAGAATTCCTTTGATGTGTTGTTGAATGTGATAAGCAAGTATTTCCTTGAGCTTTTTATTATCTATGTTCATTAGACAGATTGGTCTGTAATTTTCCTTTCTTGTGGCATCTTTGTTTGGCTTTGGCATTAGGGTAATGTTGGCATCATAGGATGAGTTAAGCAATGTTCCTTCCACTTCGATTTTTTTGGAAGAGTTTAAGCAGGATTGCTGTTAGTTCTTTCTGTAATGTTTGGTAGAATTCACTTGTGAAGTCCTCTGGTCATGGGCTTTTATTTGGGAGGATTTTGATGACTGAGTCTATCTCTTTATTTGTAATTGGTCTGTTGAGTTAATGAATTTCTTCTTTCATCAAGGTAGGGTGCTTTTGAGTTTCTAAGAATTTGTCTATTTCCTCTAAATTATCTTTCTTGTTGGAATATAATTTTTCAAAATATCCTATTGTGATACTCTTTACTTCCATGGGTCAGTGGTGACATCCCCTTCCTCGTTTCTTATTTTGTCTATTTACATCTGATCTCTCTATTTCTTTGTTATTCTGGATAAGGGTTTGTCAATTTTATTGATCTTCTCGAAGAACCAGCTTTTGATTTTGTTTATATTTTGTAGTGCTTTTTTATTTTCTATTTCTTTTACTTGTGCTTTAATCTTTCTTATTTCTTTCTTTCTACTTCCTTTAAGGTTAGTTGTTGTTTTTCCAATTCATCCAGGTGTGCAGTTAGGTCTTGATTTTAGCTCTTTCTTCTTTCTGATATATGAAGTATGGCTCTGAATTTTCCTCTCAGTACAGCTTTTGCTGCATCCCATATGTTTTAATTTGTTGTGTTGTCATTTTCATTCATTTTAAGGTAGTTATTGATTTCTTTTGAGATTTCCTCCTTTACCCACTGTTTGTCTAAAACTGTGTTGTTTAACTTCCATATCTTTGTGCCTAATCTGGTTCTTTGGCTCTTACTGATTTCCAATTTCTTTCCATTTTGGTTATATAAATTACTTTGTAAAATCACAATCTTTCTGAATTCATTGAGATTTTCCTGTGGCCTAGCATGTAAGCTATCTTGGGGTATGATCCATGTGCACTCAAGAAGAAGGTATATCCTGCTGTATTTGGGTTTGGTGTTCTGAATATGTCTATTAGATCCAGATTGTCTAATGTATTAATCAAGGTCTTTGTTTTTATTATTGTTTCTTTGTCTAGATGTTCTAATGTTGATAATTTTGTATTAAAGTCCTCCACTATGATTGAAGAGCCATTTAATTCTCCACTTAGTTTTTCCAGTGTTTGCCTCATGTATTTTGAAGCACCCCTGTTAGATGCATGAATGTTTATGATTGTTCTTTCTTTTTGAAATATTTCCCCTTTTACTGATATATAGTGTCTCTCTTTGTCTCTTAAAATAGTTTTACAATTAAATTCTATTTTGTCCAATATTATTATAGCTACTCCTGCCCTTTTTTGATAATGATTTGCTTGTAAGACTGTTTTCTGTCCATTCACTCTCAGCCTCCTTGAATCCCTGAGACTAAGGTGGTTTTCTGGTATACAACATGTAGGTGGATTATATTTTGTTTTCCATTCTGTCAATCTGTGTCTCTTGATTGGTGAGTTTAATCCATTAACATTCAGAGTTATTGCTCTCAAGGAATTACTTACATTAGCCATATTTTCTTTGTGTTCATGTTTGTCATGTTTTGTTTTCATTTCTATTTTTGTCTATTTATTTGTTGTTACATTCTCCTCCAACACTCTCTCTCTCTCCTGTTTTTCTCCTTTCAACCTGCAGAACTCCTCTTAGGATTTCTTGAAGGGTATGTTTCTTATTGGCATACTCTCTTAATTTCTGTTTATCTGTGAGTATTTTGAGCTCTCCATAATTTTTAAATGCCAGCTTTGCTTGATAGAGAATTCATGTCTGGATGTTTTTTTCTTTGAGTACCTTGACTATGTCATACCACTGCCTTCTTGGCTCCATGGGTTCAGGTGAGAAAATAGGAATTAATCTTATTGAACTTCCCTTTTATGTGATGGATCTTTTTTCTCTTGCTGCTTTCAGTGTTTTCTCTTTGTCTTGAGCCTTGGACAGTTTGACAAGTATAACTCTTGGAGTAAGCCTGTTGTAATTTATACTGTTTGGGATGCGCTGCACCTCCTGGACTTCCACATCCTTCTCCTTCAATAGGGTTTGGGTAGTTTTCAGCCATTATTTCCTCCAAAACTCCTTCTGTCCCCTTTCCCTTCTCTTCTCCCACTGGGATGCCTATAATGTGTATGTTTGTGTTTTTTGTATTGTCATTCAAATCCCTAATTCCCTGCTGGGTTTTTTCTATCTTTTTATCTATCTGATCTACTATCTGTTTGATTTCAAATATACTGTCTTCCACATCACTAATCCTTCTATTCAAATCTACTCGTGTGCTTCCAGTGTCTTTTTGATTTCTTGTACTGTGCCATTTATCACCATGATATCCTTTATCTTTTTATATATGTTTACAATTTCTTCAATATGTTCTCCCAGTATTTTATTAATATCCTTAATCTCTTAATCTCTTTATTTACTTCATTACATTGGTCCATGGTATTTGTTTGTATAGCTTTGACTAGTTGTTCAATGATCTGCACTTCTTCCTGGTTTTTACTTTGTTCATTGGACTGGGCCATGTCTTCCTGTTTCTTAGTATGGTTTGTAATTTTTTGTTTCTCTCTGGTCATCATTTTATCTTGATTGGTTTATTCAGTTGATTAGCTTCTATCTTTACTCTAGGGTTTTATTTAATTGCTGCTTTTGTGTGTGTATTAATTTTTTTCTTTGATACTTTGTTCTTCTTATTCCATTTTGTTGCTGTTGTCTGTGTTCCCTTGAGGAATTTATCTCTTCATCCAACTTGCTGCAGATCGATGCCCTGAAGCCTCCTACTCTGTGGGTTCCCAAAACAACTCACATGGGCAGGATCTCACCCCCACTCAGCTGTTTTATGTGATTGAGATCTGCTTATGTTCTTGTTTGGCTTCTTTGTGTCTCTGACCTTCACTCTTCTGGGAGTTGATAAGCAGTGTCCTGGTTTGCTGTTTCCCAAAGCAGGTCCCCATATCAGCCTCTATCTTTTTTTGTTGTTTCAGTGAGAGCTAAGAATTATATATCTAACCCATCAATCATGTTCCCACAATCCCCTATTTGCAACTTTTTATGTCAAAATTTAATAAGAAAGTTACAAATAAAATATTTGCATCTGAAGAAAGAGTAAGTTAACATGATAAGTGACCTGTAAAAAAATGCCAAGCATATTGCATGCTACTTAAGGACAGTATGGAATATACGGGTAATGCTAATGCATACATAATATAGAAAGATAACCTATAGGGTGTCTCAATGAGATTATTGTCACAAAATATTGTGCTCTAAAGTACTTATTAATTACAAAGGAAAAGATAAAGTTTGCAGTACAAAAACCTGGCAGACAACATCTTTATAAGATGATCAAAGCTAAAAACACCTGTGGAAGGACTAATCAATATCATGTGTTCATTTTTTGATGTATTTCTTTAAGATTGTTGCCAAAATACTATAACTTGATTCTTATCATGAATTAATATATTACACTCTCAAAGAAAAAGAGAAGAAGTTACAACAAAGAGTAAATAATAAGTACTTTATTATAGCATTCATACAAAGAGGGAGTAAAATGTTGTTCTGCTCTCCACCTCAGAATTGAAGAAACAACTACCCTCCTGTCAGAATTGGTGGAATGTAGAGGATACAGAAGTTAAACAAGACAAGCATCAGCCTGGAGAAAAAAAGCACTATAAACAGGAAGGTGGGAACCCTTATTCATTTATATACTGTATATACATATATATATTAATATAGATATTATATAATGGGAGCTCTTAAATTATTCTTAAGAAGTTTCACAGAATACTGATGGCCTAATTTACACTCAACTGGCAGAATATACTGAGGAAGAGTTCCTTGCTGAAGAATCTTACTCCATGATAAATATGGTAATGAAGACACTTAAAAATCTTTTCATTCTTTTTCAATGCATACTTTTTCTGTTGAGAAGCCCAATCCATCTACATTGCACCCCCAGTAGCATTCTCTTAATTATGAACTTACAGATTAGTGAAGACTCTAATTTGAAAGATAATGTATGTGTTTGTGGGTGTATGTGCAGAAAAGAAAAGAGGACACAGAGGGATATTAGGTATTAAAAGAACCAATTAAAAAGTTTGGTTTCTGGAAGATGGTGGAGTACGTAGCTCAAAGACTCCATTCTTCCACAAAAACAACTAACAATTAAACAAGCAAGAAATCTCTTCAACAACTTTTTTGATACTCTATAGGCAAGAAGAACACTTTACATCACCAGAAAAGAACAGGATGAGGAGGCTGATGAATTATGGTCTTTAGTGTAAATTGCATTCTCCACACAGTGGCTGCTAGCACACAACCACCACGATTTTTTGTTGTTGTTGTGAAACTGAATTATTATTAAATCTACTTTTTTACAAATGAATTTCATTGTTGCATATTAATAAAGCATAAATCCATCCAAAGTTTAAAATCAATGTTATTTTGTGTAATCCCATATTTGTGCATTCATCACTTCAATCATTTTTAGAGCACTTTCATTATTCAATAATAATAATAATAAATAAGCACAAAAACACAAGAGCTCAATGTGAGGTCCAGTTCCTGGCTAGCTTGATGGTAGCAGAAATATATATAAAAATCCTCTTCTCTAATAACAGGGGTGAGCATAATCAATCACAGATCACAGATTTTTGATTAGCAAATTTGGATCCCTTGAGATCTGGTTCTGAGGGCAGCTATTGTTTCAACCTTTCCTGGTGTGGCAGTGTGAGATTACTTATGAATTCCAAAAAGAGATATATATTATGTTTGTGAACTAGTCTGTTCCTCTGGGCATAATAACCCTTTGATTGTATTAGATTCAGCTGAGATATCTGATTAACTTATGTTAAGATTAGGGCTTTGATACAACCACATCATTAGAGTGATACTCAGCATTGAGTCCCAGTCAACTTGGTGGGCTAATAAAACCTACTCTCAAACAAAGATACACAGAGAAGATACACAGAGTATCCTGTGGCCCCAGGAAGAGAGGAGACTGATAGTTTATAGCTGACCTTGTAAAGAGAAGAGAGGAGCTGAGCCCAGAAAGAAATGAACTCCAGAGGAAAAGAGATGAGCCACCTGCCATCCTACAGCTGAGATTTAAAGAAGTTGGGACTACAGAACCTTAAAAGGAAAGAGGAAGGATGAACACTCACAGATATCACTTGCCATTTGCTTTAAAGTGTGGCAACAAACTTTGGGTGAGGAAGTACTTCTTATGGTACCTTGAGTTGGACTCTTTAGGGCCTTGCAATGTATGCTTTTACCCTAAATAATACCCTTTATAAAAGCCAACAGATTTCTGATACTTTTCATCTGCACCCCTTTTGCTAATTCACCTGGACAAATGTTTCAGAAGCCATTGTCTCAGTTATTTGTAGACAGGGGCAGATCTGTTAGAGATTTAAAGATGCAGCACTTCCTCAAGTGTGTTGGGTCAGCTGAAAAGCTGTATTTGCTGGGCATGTAAGGAAAGCCCAGTTTTGAGGACCTGTCAGACAAGATTTGGTAACATTTCTGACAACCTCCACAGGGTCCTTAGCAGACATTCTGTTCCCCATTCATATATCCTTGTCTCTGATTTGGTTGGAAAAAACTTATTTGGGAAATTAATTTCTGGGGTTACACTCCTACCATAATTTGCCATCCAGGATAAAGAAGGAGATGACAATTAAAGAAGTACATAAAACAATAGAAGAAGACTATCCGGGAAAAAGGCTTGTCAGCTTAAAACATCCAGAAGAAGGATTTCTAATTCATGTGAAACAAATGGAACAACAAAACTCCTCTAAATAGTGGAACTCCAAAACAACTAACAACAAAAGCACTGGAGAAGACAAAAGCCTAAAAAGAAAGGGAAAACCCAACACATTGCCTTCACCTAGGGCAGACCTCACTAAGAGGGCTCAAAGTCAAGAAGTTCATTTCATCACCATAACGTTACAAAATGATTCAAAACAGACATCCCAGGGAATAAATTCCAGAGATAAAATTTTAAAATATCAAAATATGCAGTGTACAATAAGAGTACAAGGCAAAGAAACAGGGAATGATGGCCCATTCAAAATAAGGGGAATAAAAATACAGAAAAAAAGAGGAGGAAATGAGAATGTGGCCATCCAGAAAACGGCTTTAAAAATTATATTAAAAATATCATGAAAATGAAGGAAATTACAGAAAAGGAACTAAAGAATATCAACAAACATGAATTAGCATTATAAGATTCTAAGAAAGACATAGACTTTCCTTTAAAAAGGAACCAATATCCAAAAGGATGAGGTTGTATCACTAACTTACATCCTATACAAAAATTAACTGAAGATAAATATGAGTCAAGATCAAAAGACCCAAAACATGAACAATGAAAGAAAAAATAGATAAACAGGTTTCCTTCAAATTATTAAAAAAAAAAAAAATTGCCCTTCAAAGGAGTTTCTCAAGAAAGTGAAAATGGAGCCTACTCAATGGGAGAAAATATTTGGAAAGCGTTTATCTGATAAGGGAATAATTTCCAGCATATGTAAAGATATCCTGCATCTCAAAAATATAAAGGCAAACAATCCTTTTTAAAAAATGGGCAAGAGATTTGAATAGACACTTTTCCAATGATGATACGTAAATGGCTAAAAAAACACATGAAAAGAAGTTCAACGTTACAAGCTATTAGGGTAATGCAAATCAAAACTACAATGACGTATCATCTTACACCTATTAGACTGATGGCATTTAAAATAAACAGGGAACTACAAGTTGGAGAGGCTGTGGAGGAAAGGGAACACTCATCCACTGCTGGTGGGAATATTGAATGGTGCAGCCATTGTGAAAGACAGTTTGGTGATTCCTCAGGAAGCTAACTTTACAACTGACATAGAATCCAGCAATCCCACTGCTGCATATACACAAAGAAGAATTGAAAACTGGGACATAGACAGCTATATGCACACCAGTGTTCATAGCAGCATTTTTCACTATTGCCAAAAGTTGGAAGCAAAACATGTCCATTAACAGATGAATGGATAAGCAAATTTTGGTATATCCATACTTTAGAATATTGCTAAGCTGTAAGAAGGAATGCAGTATTCACACACGGGACAACATGGATGAATTTTGAAGACCTAATATTGACAGAAGTAAGCCACTTATGAAGGACACATATTACATAACCTCACAGATATGAACTAAACAAGTTAAGCAAACTCACAGC
>JAQZBX010100388.1:0-11369 GCA_029593785.1 Cabassous unicinctus | reverse complement strand
CCTCACGGCAGGAAGCGGGTGTGGCGCAATGGATAGAGCACCCGTTTACCATATGAGAGGCCCCGGGTTCGCTTCCCGGCGCCTCCTTGTGAGGGTAGGCCGGCTCGCGCGGCGCCGTGGGCTGATGCGGCAAGACCTCACAGCAAGGGGGAGATAAGCAGACACAGAGAAGACACGCAGCGAATGGACACAGCAACACAAGCGGCAAGGGGGGGATAAATAAATAAAATAAATAAATAAATAAATAAAAGACTGGAGGAGGAGGATGAGAAGAGATGAAACAGACACAGAGAATTGCCCAGCGAATGGACACAAAACAGCAAATGGGGAAGGGGGGGTTTAAAATGGATCAAATAAATAAATAAATCTTTAAAAAATAAATAAATAAAGCAAATTACATGGAAATATTTTTTAAATGATAGGCAAAGTTTACAGAAAAAATACAAAAATGAACTTGGAATAAATAGGGGGTTGTATCATTCTCCCAAACGGAAAAACTGCATTATTGAGATTTTTTTAAACATTTATGTACAGTTTTATCCTAACATTAATTAAAATCCCAATGAGGTTTGGAGGAAATTAACAAAGTAAATCTAAAGCTCTGGAAGAATAAACAGGCAAATAATTAGCTTAGAAATTTTTGAAAGAGTGGGGTGAATTTACTGTATCACATATTGAAGCATAAATCTACAATAATGATATACAGGAATAGAGAGATAATAAATGATAATGTATTTAAAACAATAATGCATTAAAAATGTGTTATAAACTAAAGGAATCATCACAAAGCCATGTGGAAAAGATGAATTATTTACAAATGATGCCAGAGAAATTGGCCATTAATTTAGATTCTTACCTCATACCTTGCTCTAGAATTAATAAATAAAAATTTTTAGTTACAACAAAAACCCGGAAGGAAGGTATACCTGATCTCAAGATGAGAAAGACCATCTTCTCATAAGACAAAAACACAAAGGAAAAGGTGGACGGATTTCACAATTCAAGAAATTTTAAAGGGGAGAAAAAAATCTAAAAGAAAAATGAGAGACTTACAGGACATGTATGAGGATATATAAGCAACAGCTCGTACTGTTTTTATATAAAGAACTCAAACAGGAGCAAGGGCCAAAAGGCACAAACAGATAATTCACAAATGGAAGAAAAACAAATGCCCAAAGTGAAAAACACATTGAGCAGCCCCAGGAATTGGGGCATTCACACTAAAACAACAAAACACGGCTCTCGCACGTGGCTGGGGGCTGCTGAGCTGGGGGCTGTGGAAGCCGGACACACACGGACCCCACAGTCAAAGCCGCACCCCTGGGTGTCCACCCAGCAGGACTGTCCAGCCAAGGCGTGTCAGGGAATTTTCACTGCAGCTCTACTGGAGCCGCGGAACAGCAGAAGGGACAAGGAGATTTTGGCGGCTCACACGATGGAAACGACACACAGCAACATGGCTGAATTTCACCAGCAGAGGCCACGCTGGATGATTCCTTTACAAAAAGGGACAAAAACAGGCCAACAAATCTGTGCTGTTAGACGTCAGGACGGTGGTCATCTTGGGGTGGGGGGTGACTGGGAGGGGGACGAGATGCTTGTTTATTTCACTTTGTGAAAACCCACCGAGCTGTGCTCTTAGGATGTGTGCACTTTGCTATATTTTAATAAACAAACATACACCATGCAGAGGGGGCGGACAATAAGCTACTGCTTTCAGCCGTCTTTTTTAATGCTAATACTCAATGCTCAGAGCATTTTTGTGGTGCAATATTCATTTTACAAACAGGGTGGAAAACATTACATGTAGCAAAGCCTTAATCATATGTTTTTATGTTAGATGATAGATGGCTGGACAGACAGACAGAAAGAAGGGTAGACAGGGAGGAATGTGGACAGATGAGTGAGCAGGAAAAAAGGCAGAAAAAAATAGCAAAGCCTGAACAGTCCCTTTTTGTCAGGCAGCTCAGAATTCATACAGCCAGGGGGGAAGGAAGACAAGGTTTATTGAGCATCTACTGTGTACCAAGCATTGTGCTTCCCAGAGCTCCATGACCAGGTGGCTAGCAGTCCGAATGAAGGCCCTTTTCTAATTAATGAATGGGTGGATGAATGAATGAATGAGTGAATGAATCTGCTGTGGCCCTGGGGTAGGAGTCTGGCACGGATGACCCCAACGGCCCCACGCGGAGCGTGTTTGCACAGGGGAGGTCCTCATCTCAGACCCCTCGTGGCCCCGGGGGGGGGCCAAGGACTGGTCATGCCTCTGCACACGGTGGCCCCCGCCCAGCCCGAATGGCCCCCAACCTGGGGGTACTCATCCTACAGCTTCTCTTCAGACATGGTGGCCCCTCCCGGAGCTCCCATGGCACGCTGCCCATCACACAGGGCGGCAACGAGCCCTCACCTCCACCTGGCCAGGTGGGCTCAGGGCTGAGGCCTGGTTCCTGTGTCACCAGCCGGGAATGGGGCTCAACCCGCATTTGTTTTCAGCGGCTGCTGTTCACTTACAGGAAACCCAGTCTGGGCCTCCCGTGAAAATTCCACGGCCTCTGCTCAGTCAGGCTGATCAACTGCCACCTCCCTGCCTAGGCGCCTTGTTTCTGGTTGGGGTGCAGGCAATAGGGAAAGATTCTTAGCACCATACAAAACTGAGGGAAAGCAGGGTTTGGGAGCCAGGGGGCAGGCTCTGGCCCTTCCTGGCTGTGTGACCTTCAGCCAGGTCCTCCCCTTCTCAGGGCCTCAGTTCCCTCACCTGTGAAGTGGGGAGACAGCAGTTCCTGTGTGTGAGAGCCCGTACAGCACAGAGGAGATACTAGGAAACTGAGGCTCAGAGCGGAAGGCGGCAAGTGTCCCCCAGCACCGCGAGCCACTCACCACGGGGAGCCGTAGATCCTGAAGCCGCGCACGGTGACCTCCGAGTCCTGGAGGTAGAGGCAGTTGGTCAGCAGCGACTGCACATTCTCATAATTCTCCGGCTTCAGCTTGGACACGGACGGGAAGTAGTAAAAGTCCTGCTTGATGAGGTCGGCCATGAACTCCTGGTCGAAGGTCAGCTCGTGGTTGCCGGCGATCACAATCTTGTACTCGTAGGGCAGGCTGCCTGCGGGCCAGACAGACGGACAGACACACAGCGGGCCACTGTCAGCCCCGTCCCAAGCCGTGGCACGGCCGAGGAAGGAGTGCAGGGGGAGGGAAGGACTGCCCCCCACCACCCACCCGCCCGTGCCCTCACGCTGGAGGGCACAGCCCCCAGTCACCCCCCCACACGACTTCGCCGGCCCCGGCCCCTGCAGAGACCAGCGGGAGGGGCTGGCAGGGCCACACGTCCACAGGTCGGCTTCCCCCGGGGCTCTAGGAGCTGCAGCCTCGTCTCAGGCCGTCTCGGGTCCGCTTCTCACGCCTACCCCAGGCGCCACTGGGCGGAAGCCTCACCCTGGACCTTGAGCCCTCGCTCTCCCCAGCCTCACCGTCCAGGCCCCAAAGCCCTAGGCGGCCAGACCGCAGTCTCCACGTTTCCACGGGAATTGCAAGATCTTTGCAGGGTCCAGCTGAAACCTTTGGAGACCCTACACTCAACAAATTCCAGGATGTGTATCTGACCTGCATGTCATGCAAAATCAAAACAAAGGCTCCGTGGAATCTGAACAAAAATGGTATTGAACTGACAAGTGTCACTCTGGTTTGGCTGGTGGCAAAACCTTGGGCAACCCCGTTGAAGCCTCTCCTCCTTTCCTTCCCTGGGGCCCTCCTTAGCAGGTGTCCTGACAGGTGTGTGTCCTGCCGCCTGGCTGGATCCACCCCTGGGTTGGGTGTTTCGACAGCCAGGCGGTGGGACCCTGCCCACCAGGCACCCTCTGCACGCCCAAGACGCCCACAGCCCCCGGGACTCAGAAAACCGCCAGCTGCCCTGCCTCCTGCCCCATCCAAGAGCCAGCTCGACACCACCCCTGGCCCAGGACGCCCCGCCTCCCACCACCCTCAGTGGCTGGGACACAATGGGCCTGGGGAGCCAGGATGGTCCCTGGGAGCCATTTCAGATGGAAAATGAAATGCTGAAGGCGACCCAGGAGGCCTGAGCACCAGTGAACCAGGCAAGCACCAAGGGTCACGAGAAGGCACCAGCCTGGCCCAGGGGCCCTGGGGCCATTGGGCATCCTGGCAGGAAAACGGTGATATCCACAACCATTTCACAAGTGACTGGGGCCATTTAACAGAACAGCTAAGCACGACTATGAGACACTGAACTCTGCTAACGCTTCTGTCTCAGCAAGAGTCGTGGCTTTTATCCCTCGAGTCCTCGGCAGGGGGCACGTGTGAGCCCCTACTGTGGCCAGCTGCTGCACTCTGCTTTCATCCATCGAGCACATGGTGAAACTGAGTCTCGGGGAGGTGGGGTGCGGCATGCGGGAAGACACCTGGCGGGGAGGGGATGGCCCCGTGTGACTGGAGCACTGTCCGTGAGAAATCCTCTGCGGGGCCGCCCCGACCTCAGGGCCCCAGGTCAGAGGTCCACCCTGCACAATGCATCATCCCCATTCTTGGGCACCAAGACCTCCGCAAGGTCACACACTCGGGGCAAAGTGCCCCAGCCTTGGAGCCAGCTGAACGGTTCAAGCCCCAGCTCTGCCCTCTTCCCTCTGACCCTGGGCAAGCACCTTAGCCTCTCTGAGCCTCAGTTTCCCCACTAACAAAGTGGGTGAGTGCCCCCACCCAGCTGAGGAAACTTCTCTGGCCCCCAGGCACCATCGAATTTCTCATCCTTCCAGGGGAAAGAGCTGGTGGCCCAGGGCACCAGAGCCTTTTCCACCCTTGACTGCGACATGAACCAAACCCCAGAAACGCCTCTGCTTCAAATTCTGATTATTTGCCGTATTGGAGCCTGATGCCTCGACACTGGATCAGAAGTGACGGTGTGCAGCCAATAAGCATTCTAGGAAGCTCGCGCCCAGCCCTCACGAAGCTCCAACAGCAGGGCAGGTTTTATGGCGTGCTATGCAATAAAACTGCAACTACTACTGTATCCTAAGTGCAATGAAATGCAAGCGTGGAACCCAATCAGAGACTTCTCCCTGCTCCCTGCTGGGACCTCCCATTCTATCTGGCCACACACCCTACGGCAAGTGACGAATGGACGCCCACCTAATTGCCAAGGGTGGGCACATGGAGCCCAGCGGTGAGATAGTTTTCTGCAAAACAGGGAGAAAAACACAATCTGCTCACCCCTGATTCGGCCACCCTAGACTTCTGGCAGCTTTGAGAAAACAGTTTTTCCTCCTATTTGGTGATTATCACCTCTGGGAGGCCGTGGCGGGAAAACGACAGGCTCCAGCCTCTGACAGATCTGGGTCCCAGAGCCAGCTCTGTGCAATGTACCTTCCCTGTGCCTCAGTTTCCCCACCTGTAAAATGGGAACAGAAACGCCTACCTAGCAAGACTGTTCTGGGATTACAGAAGATGATAAATGGAAAAGGTAAAAAAGAAACTTTGATGCTCAAAAAAGCGGCAGCTCCCCAGAGCAGAGCTGGCGAGCTGGGGGCCTGCAGGCCGGCCCTGCCCACACACAGATCTTGTTTGGCACGACTTCTTTTCTAATTCGAATTTGTTGCCAACATTAAAAATCTGAAAAAGTCCCAATAAAACCCTATTCTTTCTGTTTTCTAAAAATAAATTAATTTTTAAATCGCAAAATCCTGGCCCACTAATGAAACGCTGAGTACCTGCACACACACACTCCCCCCCATAGCCAGGGCATGAACATCCTGTTTGCCCTGGTCTCCACCTGCCCCTACTGTCTCACACCCAGCCCATCTCCCTGGAGGCATTTGGGTTTGTGACTCCTACCGTAGTCCCTGGAAACGTGAGGAAAGAGACCTGGCCCCACCCCTGGGGTGCTTCCAGTTAGACCTGGGGGTGTG
The DNA here is from genome assembly GCA_029593785.1 of Cabassous unicinctus. Lineage (NCBI taxonomy): Eukaryota > Metazoa > Chordata > Mammalia > Cingulata > Chlamyphoridae > Cabassous > Cabassous unicinctus. The sequence continues at coordinate 5,451 of JAQZBX010100388.1, read as the reverse complement.
CTCCCAGGCCGCTTCCACCACCCCCCCACCACCCTCCTGCTTGTCATCATGGCCACCCCATCAGGAGTGCTGAGTGGTCTGCTTCTGCCCCTAGCTGTCCTCTTTACCCGTCTCCACCCCCAGCAGGTCCCAACAGAAGTCTGGAGAATGGAGCCACCAACAGGAGCTCAGTGCCACAGGAGCGAAGACGGCTCAGCACAGTGGGGAGGGAGGCAGTCGGCACGGGCCCGAGCAGCCACGGAAGGGCCGTGTGGCACGCGACTGTGACAACTGCCATTTCTTGCACCCCATCGTCAAGGCAGTCCCTCCTGGGTGAAGGGCTGGGATCTTGAACCCACAGACCTTCGGGGTTAGGGTTTCCTATCTCTGCTTTGTAGCTTCAGTAGCTGAGGAAAACGAGGCTCAGTGGTCAGGAGAACTGCCCAGGTCCCCCGGCTCTGGGAGCCACACCCTGCTGACCCTGCCTTCTGGGTCAGGAACTCAGACCTCTTCAAGGCCACCAGGAGTCAGCGTGGGACCCCTCTGGGACCCCTCCTCATACCTGCAGGGGGAGGTGGCAAGAGCCCACCCATGCTGGGGCTGGGGGGATGGCCCCTGCCGACGGCCTTGAGCCAGGTTCATCGTCTCCACTTCACAGCACCCATCCATCCGACTCCAAGAGCCCAAGCGGAGCTGGCGCACTGTATTTATATGGCTGGGGGTCTTACTTGGGCAGATTAGCTTACTCTGTACAGTTTCATTTATTCTGCAGCTCCCAACTCCCTGGGGAGAGGGCACCGGGGGTGCAAGAGGCTGCCAGCTCTGCCCCGTTCCTCCCACCTCGGCAAGGAGGGTGGCTGAGTCTTCTGCCCTCTGAGGGGACGAGGACAGGCTCCTGAACATAAAGCCAGGTAGGGGGGCAGGATCCAAAGCATGCAGGCGTGACACCCTCAAATATTTTCTGGTCTCACCCAACAGGATGGGTGCCAGATGGCTTGGAGGCAGAGGGCATGTCCGTTTGTGGATAGAGAAACCAGCTGGCACAAATGCCCCTCAGAGCTGAGGACTCCTCAGTGGGTATGACCGTTGCAGACACAAATTACTATCCCCATTTTACACCTGGGGAAACTGAGGCTCAGAGTTGTTGCCTGTGGTTAAGTTAATCAATAATAAAGTGATCGACAACCACAGAGGGCAGTGGCCATTTAGAGACCCCGTGGCTTTGCCTCATCTCCCCCTGCCTCTCAGTGGATGGGTAGATGAATGGACAGATGGGTGGGAGGGTGGATGAGTGGACGGACAGACAGGTGGGTAGATGGATGGACAGACAAGTGGGTGGGTAGGTGGATGAACAGGCAGGTGGGTGGGTGAGTGGGTGGGTGGATGCATGGATGAACAGACGGGTGGGTGGGTGGGTGAACGGACGGACAGGTGGGTGAATGGATGGGTGGACAGATGCATTTATCAATCAATCCATCCCTCCTTAGACAGCTCTAACTCTCTCCTTTACACCCACTGACCTCTATCTCCTTGGACCCCGCCCCCCACACTCCTCCGATTGTCTCTGGCAATCATGTTTTTCAGATTCGCCTCCCTCACCCAAAGTCCCGACTGTCCCATTGGACCTGCTCTCTTGCAGACGGGGATGGGATCGGGGCAGCCAGAACTAAGGCTCTGGCGTGGCCTGACCTGCACAGCGTGGACGGGAGCGTTCCCCTCCTCTCTTCTTGGCTCTAGCCTAAGGCTGCCTACCCTCCCTTGCTCACATCACCCTGCAGCTCTCACCAGGCTGACCACGGCTGCAAGGCCTCACGGCCAATCACTACAGACTTTTTTGCTTAGCTTCATCTTTCCCACCCTGTATTTGGGCAAGGAGTGAAGGGGATGTTTTGGGGACTCCACCCAACTGATTGATTCACTTGGGTCTTTGGCAGTAAAAATGAGAATACAAACTCTTCCTCCTGGTGTCTGCCCAGAGGGGATTAGCATTGCTCCCGTGGCCCCCAGGGGGCCACCCCGGCACCTGGACGGAAGGATCTCCCCTGACAAGGTGCCAGGAAGCAGCTGAACCCTGGGTTGGGGTGCCCTGCAGGCAGGTGTGAGGCTTAGTGGCATCAGCCTAGACTAGAACGTGCTGTCACCCGGTGGGCCAGGACAGGCTCGACACCAGGGACGCAGGAAGAAGTGCAGCCTGTCCAAAGGGCCCACCCAGGCTGGGCACCGTGGGCGGCGGCTCAGGTGTGCAGTGACGCCGAGAGAGTAAGCAGGTGGGTTAAATGCCTTTTCTCACCCAGCTTCCCACATCAGCCCTACAAGGCTGAGACATGCAGCCATCCCACCCCAAATCCCCATCAGGCAGGACACTCACTTTCTTCTCTGACGCTGGACCTGTCAAAAGGAAAAATAAAACCAGCCCTGGGCAGCTCTCCACAAGCTCTGACTGAGCACGTGCCATGTTCCAGAGCCTGGACAAGACACAGTCGGGGACCCAAGGATGGGCAAGACACAGTCAGGGCTCACAGTGGTCTGCAGAGCTTCCAATCCCAGCCACTCACTAGGCAGAGGAGGAAATGGAAGCTCAGAGAGGGCAAAGGACTTGCTCGAGGTCACACAGCAAATCAATGGAGAGCTGGGGCTCGGAGAGAAGGGGAGGGTGCCTGAAAAAAGACTGCCCCAGCCTCTAGCAGGATGTGCCCGAAGAGTGGAGAGCTGGGGACTGGAAAGACGCGGGGATATTCGGGAAGAATGGAGCAGGGATTTGAGCAACTGGAGGCAACCAGGAGGCATTGCTGGGTGGGCCAGGATGCTGATCTCCAGCATCTCACAGGAGCACGGCCCAGGATGTCGACAGCACCCCACAGCCCCTTGCTTTTTAGAACTGGTGGAAATTGTTATGCATTTTTATTCTGCATAATAGTGTTCAAGCTGTCTTCCCAAAATGCCTCCTTTCCTCTCAGCCAGATAATATTTGAGATACTGGCACTTCCTAACCATGGATTTCTTGGTGGTAAAAAGACCATTAGGTATTAATCAGCAGAGCAGTAGAGGATGGCCACAGCACTTTCATGTTTCACTTACCAGATATAGACAAATAGATACACATACACATATAGCTCCATATGCCAGCAAGTGTACACAAAGCCGTGGGGAAACAAAGAGGGACTCGGATGGAAATCTCTACTATTTGTGCTTCCAAGATTAATCTCCCTCCAAAAGGTTACGATTCTTTATCGCTAACAGTTACCCATCCCATTTACCAGAAAATGCTGTCTCCAAACTGCATAATCTGTTAAATTCAACAAGATATGTGCAAGCTTCTCCCTCATCTACGCCGTTCCCGGAGCGGCATATTGAGCCCGGCGGAGTTTTAGTGTTCTCTAAATGCAGCGGCAATCAGGAAAATGCCCACTTACGGCTTCTTCCGCCCATTCCCATCTCACTGAACACAGCGGAGGAGGGTGGAATAAAGAGATGGCATAGCGCTCTCTGATTGCATTTTTAGTACGTCTTTGACAGTTCTGTGTTTAAACACTTGCCGGATGTCTGAGAGATTCACAGGAACATGCTCTGTGTATGGTGCACGGTCTGGAACAACAGCGGGACGGGGCGAGGAGTCCCGCAGCCAAGCCTGCAGGGAGCAGGCGGGCCGGCGGTGCAAGGAGGAGGGGGACGCTGCACAGGGGGCCGAGGCCTGGAGCTCGGCAGCCGGTCCTCTGGTCAGCGCTGAGTTCTGGAAACACAGTGCACGGGCTGTGCCCGCAGAATTTGGTTTTTGCTGCCCTGCATTGATCCTTTCTCTGTGCCAGCACCGATAAGTTCCCTTTAAGTGCTTCTGGACACCCCTCGGAGGCAGGGCCACCAGGCCGGTCTCCCAGTTGAGAGGCAGTTCAGCGAGGGTTAAGGGAGGAGCTGCGGAGCTGAATCCCAGCGCCGCCTCCTGCTAGCTGTCTGGACCGTAGTGAGAACCTCAGTGCCCTCGTCCGTAAAATAAGAACGCGCCAGGCTCTCCCCGGGGTTCCTGTAACAGTTCAGCTAGTTAAGACTTGTAAAGCACCTGGAACAGCGGGCAAAGGTGTCAGCCACGGTGATCATTCCGCTATGCGGCTGCTGTCAGCCACTAGACAATCCATAAATGCTGGCTGGAAAGCCAGACATGAGAAGAGAGGCTCGGGAAGCTCAGGGCACCCCGCCAGAGCCACCCCGTGGCCCACTAGGTCCAGGGCCGCTGGTCCAGAGCTCGGTGCCGAGAGCGCTCCCCTGTAGGAGAGACCCTATCCCGCCAGGCCAGCCCGCGCTGGCCCTGCGGCGGAAGGCTCTGGAATCATGACTCAACGCTGGTGCCCATATTTAAAAGGCAAATGCGATTTTTCTTCTGTTCCATCCTAATAGCCAAAATGTTTAACTTTCAAACATTTGTTTTTCCTGGGAAATGTTTTAAAAACAGGAACATTCAGTCCTAATCATTATCAAATGCTTGTTTCCGTTGCTACTGCACAGTGCATATGACTTTGGGCTGAGAGGGACATCTGAGAGGTTTCTGTGTTCTCTCCCTGCCCCAAAAATAAGACGTCAGGGTACCTCCCCGGAAGCCCCAGCCTGGCAGCACGCGTGGCCCTCTCGTGGCCCTTGCGTGGGATCCCTGGAGGTAGCATGCATCCAGAGCTCAAGGCTACGGCGCCCCTCCAGGCCAGGCCCTGTGGTACTCGGACCTAATCCCCCACCACCCCCACCCTGCACCCCTTGGCTGTTTACGGCCCCCCAACATTTACTCATGAGCCCCACCCACTTGAGAGGCCCATCCTGCCCTTCTATATGAGCCAACTCCAATTCACTCTTATCCTTCCACAGGCGCCCTCTCTTTAGCGGGGTGCTGGTGTTCCCTGATGCTCGGGGCTGGTCTCCCACAGCACTGACCAGCTGGGCTATCACCATCGGCTACCTTTCCCCAGCCCACCCCAGCCTGGGAGCTCCTTCCGGGCCTGCCTGATTCATCCTCTTGCCCCAGCCCAGGGCCTGGTACCGAGGAGGTACTCGATACACACTCACAGGCTCCATAGGTGTCATCACCCCCCTGAGGACAGGAGACGAGGGTCAGAGAGCCAAATGACACCCCAAAGTTCTCCCAACAAACCCCTGTAGGATGTCCTGGAAAGCCAGTAAGTTACGGAAATGGTAACGCTCGTCGTTCAGCAGTAGATGAGCCTCCAAGTGGTCGTGGTTTTCATCCATTCAGCAGACACTGAGTGTCCACTCAGCATCAAGGCCCATGACGCAGAGCCGGCACCATGAGGCTCCAGAATAGTCCTGGACTGGGAGTCGGGAGGCCTGGGTTCCAGCCTTCCCCCTTCTCGGTCCTCAGTGTCCCCATCTGTATCTTGGAGAGCTCCTCCAGCTCTCTCAGAAGCCTCCAGGCAGGTGCGTTGGAGTGCTGGAGGAGGGGTGTCCAAGGGGGGTGTTAAGAGGGTTATACAG